>JAVQJX010110169.1:0-18215 GCA_036025115.1 Ambassis agassizii | reverse complement strand
TTCAATACATACTAGCATAACTACTTAGCTCAAAGCACTGTCTGTCTTGTTGTTTTGAAGTCAGTATGGTATTGCAGAAGTCTTCCTGCCTATAGCTCATGCAAAACTTCAGATGCATATTGCATGTGTTGTCTGCAAATTGCAATGCACCTTCAAATGACATGCTAGGGGCTAAAGAACATGTATGCACGGTTGTAATCCAGATAAACGGGTCCCTCCAGTCGACGCCATATTGGCTGATTTTCAGTCAATTCATGCAATTGTATCTGTGTTTCTTTAGTTTTCCACATGGATATCCAGTTATTTTTCCAGCCATGGGAGTTTGCCACTTGCTTTAATGTCAGATGTTGGTGGTTCATTGTCACCACACAGCAACACGTAATAAAATACAACCTGACAGAGGCTGGACTGACACATTCAGGTCTTCGTCCCCTCTGGTCTCAACCAAATTAGTAATGATGCTGTAGATATTCATTAGCAATAATATAAATGCTGGCAGAAACAAAACAAAAATACAGCTTTAAAAATGTATTGCTATGATTTTTGATATGTATGTGTGCAGCCAAACATTAGTCCTCATTATTTTATGATGTTTTCAGACGTTTGTGAAGGTGTTTAACTCTGGTTATAAAGATTTTAGCTCGAACTGCTTGAAGTGAACTTGATTTATCTGGCTGGAATTTTTTAACAAGCCACAGGGTGTCATTTCACCTCCACCATGTGAAGTCAAGCACTCTGCAAGTATTTCACAAGTAAATGAATTAACTTGCACAGGTTTAATATAGGCCATGGTAGATGATAATATTTTATTGCTGCTGACCCTGCAGTGCAGTATTCATTACAAACATTAATTGCTTTACAACATTTGCTGTCTCCTCTGTCATCATGCAGTGGTTGATTTACTTCCCTGTGTAACCAACTTTCTCCTCCAGCAGCCACCAGCAGCCATACAGGCACATGTTTAAAGACACCTTCCTCCCAACCAAAATTAACACAGAGGTGTCTGGTGAAGTAGCATAATGTATGATAGCCCGTGATTGCCCAGTGGCTAGTTAGGCCGTGGCGTTGACTCTCATTTGACACTCGATTGGCTCAAATGACACCATTACCATGTCTGCATGGCTAATGGCTTCCCCTGGGGGCCGGAGCAGAGGGGGAACATGCATTTGGCGTGTCAGCTCGAGGTGAGAACACACATGAGCCAGACTCGGGGCCCCGTCCGCACCCAAATCAATCCTGACACCTCTTAAGAGGCTCTCAGCATCAATGGTGCTCTAGTGCAATTACCCCGTTGGTAATGACATAAGCACCCAGTTCCTTCCTGCCTCTCTCTCTCTCTCTCTCTCTCTCTCTCTCTCTCTCTCACTGGGCAGTGAGCTGCTCCCTCAGGCCAGTCGATGGTGACTTTGTGGACCACGCTGGCCTCAGAGCAGTTGTTATTTGATCTCAGCGGGTTGAGGGATGGAGAAGCTGTGTGAGAGAACCGCCGTTATCTGATCTCAGATGCTGTGCCGTGCCTGTCCCTCAGTCAGATTGAATGTGATGTTGCTCAGCAAGCTGTCAAGATAACCGATTTCTCAGCGGCGACCAAAGAGGATATCCTCTGAAAGCTTCAGGCTTTAATGATTAGTTATGATAACCTTGAAAAGTGCAGCCGGAGAACATATGATCGCCAGTTAGATTTGAGGTGATAACACAGAGATCTCAGGGGATTTGTGGCTGTTGAAGTTTTTGTGGCGGGTTTCTCCAGGTGTTGCTGTTTACGACCCATCTGCACACACACGTGATTTTCACTTTTCTCTTTGTATTATATGTAGAAAGCTTAGTCAAGTATGGAACAAATTGGTTTGAATATTTTTATAATTTTCTTCAGCCCTTATTCTTATAACTCTCGTAAGACCAAAAAACAGCATCAGCAAATGCAGCCTGATGTTATTGGCTCCTCTGTGTTCCTGAAGGAGGTGGACCTCAATAACCCGACGCTCCTGTGCAACAAATTATCTTGGAAGTTGTTCTTGGAAACTGTTTGGAAACAGCAGCGACTAAAGAGAATAATTGGCAGGTGATTGGATGAACAGACTGACTCACTGCTGCCGTCACAGCTGCTGGTAGGTCAATGCAGGATAGATTTTTACAAATCTCAAGAATCCAGCTGCCTCAAAAGTGCAGAGTTGAATTCTTTTTCTTCCACATATTCAGTTTTTCTATTGCAAAAAAAATGTCTTTATCACCTTCTCTCCTTGGAGTTTGAGTGTCTGTCCAAACCCCATCTCGTCTCCACTGTGGGCTCTGATGTATACCACCCAGGCTCCAAACATTTTGTTTTTCTAACAGCCCAACAAAAACACAAAACGTTTCAGTGTGTGTGTGTGTTTCTGTGTCGTTCTACTCTGTGGAAGCTTTAATCTACTGTGTAACGGCTTTGGTGAAGAAGCCTGGGTTTTTGTGTGCCAGTGCGGTTTCATGTCTCATGACAGGTGCCGCTCCGGTTGGCCTCTAATTGTATCATGTGGTGTCACAAGCAGTGGTGGTTAAGCCTCTCTGCTGGTAAGGCCAGCTGAAAGCTAAGGTTCAGTGCAGCAGAAGAAATGAGGCGGTCTGGCTCTGCAGAAAGAGAAACAAAGAGTTTGCCCAGTGACACACACACACAATGAGAAGAACCTGTTGCTGTCTCAGCTCTTGGTTGGTTAAATCGGGTCCTTGTTTAACTGTTGGTGATATGGTGGGCTTCATAAAAATATATTTGATGTATTGTGGTGGTTCTGCCTCCTCCCTGAGCCTCTCAGTGTCCTGCCTCGTTGTGGTAATGAAGGCCTTGAAGCAGGTTGAATGGATGTTAAGTGATATTGTTGGCTGGGGAGGTGATGCATTCTTTGTGCCGGATGTGTCTGGGAGAGAACAGAGGTGCTAGCCATAGAGTTAGCATCTTAGTAATACAAGCATGACTGCTGCCAACCTGCCAGTTTAACACTGATACTTCAGTCTCTACAGCCTTCGTGTGACTTGTCATTAGTAAAGCTCAAACACAGTCCCCGTCTCTCTTCCAGGAGCCTCCAGGAAGTGGCCGTGTATTCTCTGGGATCCAGCCAACTGGAGTTCCCCACCTGGGCAACTACCTTGGTGCTCTGGAGAACTGGGTGGCCCTGCAGAACCAGTACCCCTCTGTGCTCTACAGCATCGTGGACCTGCACTCCATCACGCAGGCACAGGATCCGAAACAGCTCAGGAGCAACATACTGGACATGGCTGCCAGCTTGTTGGCCTGCGGCATCGACCCGGAGAAGGCGATCCTCTTCCAGCAGTCTCAGGTGGGTCGGAGAGGGCAGATGATGGATGGATGTGCTGCTGTTTTCCATTCAAAGCTGAAATTCAGACTTTACAGTGGTTTGGGTAGAAAAACACAGTTTCTTGTGATGATTAAAAAAAAATCATCTTTTCAAACATAGTTTTAGGATTGCAGTCTGGTTATTTTAGAATAAACAAAAAAATCACAGTTGTCATTTTTTCCTTCCTACCAATCAGATACCTGAACTTTGCGTGTCTTACACAGGAAGTTGCACTGTGTTGCCATGGCTACCACTGTTTTAAAGACATTTCTTTGGACCTATGACTGTTTGTCAACCCTAATGTTCATTTATGATTATTAGTAAAGGCTGAATGATGAGTATTTTTCACAGGAGCTGTATTCCAGTGTGGTAATTTATGAAGTGCTTCAGACTCTGAAATTATTTTACACAGTTATTGTGGCTGTCACGTTTAAAAGTGCACGTATGTGTTTGTTTATGAAGATATGTGCAAACTGCTGTCCAAGGGAAATGAGTTTATTTTACTGCTGTCACCTCTCATGTTTACCGACTGACATGCTGCTCAGCCCCAGAAATGTTTATTTAATTGCTCCTGATTTTTATCTGCACTGTGCTCTGCAAATTCAGAGAGTGTGAAAGTACATAAACTGAAGGAAAAAAACAAACAGTGAATGCCTTCATTGGCTACATGAAGAGAAGGATATGCAGCATTTTGCAACTCAAAATAAGAATGGTTGATAATAATAAATGTGTATTTTTGTGTATTATAGTCACAAGAAGTTGAAGTGTGTGTGAGACGTTCAGTCCATCTGTTTCTTCGCTGCCTCCCTCCTCCTCCTCCTCCTCCTTCTCTACACACACTTGGTCCTATTTTTATTCTTGTTTAGCTTTTTGCCACATAACTTGGCAGCGAGGCGAACCCTGTGTTGAACACGCCAGCTCCACATGTAAAAATATGATGGCTGCCCAAAGAAAACACTCGACTTTATTGAAAAAAAAAAAAGGGCCGACCTGGTGACGAGCTGAAGATTTGTGGACCTGCTAATTCATTGGCTTCATTTTTGGTACCACTACGTTTTATAGAAGTAGAAATATGTCGGTCCAACTGTTCACGCAGTATCCCTTCTTCACAGTCTTCAGGAGATGTAGCCATGGCTGTGTGATAACACACCATCAGTATAAGGCAGATATGATCCGTAACATTAGCATTTCTCGCCGTTCAGCGTGAATGGAGGCCTTGTTCCTCCCTAAGCCTTTCAATATCTGGGTTTTATTGCACTTCAAACCATATCCATCCCCTTTTTCTGTGCTGTCATCAGCATCTGTCCAATCTCTTATCTGTCTGCTGTATGTAATGAATACCGCCCCCCCCCCCCTTCCTCCCTACATGTTACCCTGAAATCCTGGTTTATGTCCCTGCTGTCTGGTGTTGACGTCACGCTCCCCAGAATGCTTTTCAAGCAACGAGAGACACAGAGGATGGCAATATAGCCAGCGTCCATAAACTTAAATTCACTCAAGCACAAGGATATTTCCTGCATCCCTCCACACACACACACACACACACACACACACACACACACACACAGCCTCCCTGAAAGCGGATATGTAATGTTGGGGTTTAATTTACCGGCGCCAGATGCAGCGGCTGTATTTACATTCACCTCTTCATCTCTTCACAACATGTTATTAATTTGTGTTTTTTGTTGTTCAGCTAATTGATTAAACACACCAGTGACACAACCAGAACTTCAACTGCAAATTTACATATCAATGCAATAAAAGATGCAGATGTTACGTTAAAAATAAGCTTTGTGTGTGTGTGGCTGAGGATAACAATTTATAGCAAAGATTCTTAAAATAAAGGATCATTGACAACATGAAATAATTCATATTCATCTAACCACAAAAACTATTATCCTGAAATTGTTTTGTGAAATTGTGAAATTGTGTTAAACTGCCCCGTTTCTTTTTTTGTTTAAATCCTCTTGTGTGGTTAGGAAAGCTCTCTTTGAAGCCTGGAAAAGAAAAACGTTTATTTTAAAATTTGTTATGCATTTACTATGAACTGAAACACACGGGTGTGACAGGCTGCACCTGTGTGTGTGTCACTTGTACCACAGAGGTGTAAACCAGCAGTGCTTATCTCTTCCACTTGGAGGCGCTATGGAGTTGCCCTCCTCTTTCTTCTCTGCAGCTATTTTCATCCATTCATCCATTCAATGTCTCTGTTTAAATGACTTCTTCTTAAAGTGCTTCTTTGATTTTCTTACTTACACACATGTAGTTTTAATGTGTATTAATGTACATAGTAAATAATGAAATATAACAGTAACAAATGTTTTTATCCATTTGTATCTTCTTGTATTCAGATTTTAAAGGATCAGGATCTTCAGCAGTCTTGAAAATATTTGTGGAATACCCTCAGAAAACAGTACCATTATTATTAGTATTTATATGTAAAACAAAACAAAACAAAAACAAACTTAAGGGCAGAGTAAGCTGACATTTGGATGTGTCCAACACTTCTGTCTCTGCAGGTGTCCGAGCACGCCGAGCTCTCCTGGATCCTCGGCTGTCTGACCAGCATGCCTCGTCTACGGCACCTACCACAGTGGAAGGTCAGACCTGCTGCACACACACACACACACACACACACAAAAGTTGGTGATCAGTCATTCCGTTGTTATTCATTCAGATCAGTCAAGACTATAATCGTGCGCGGTGCTATTTTTATGGTTTTCTTTTAAAATTCTTTTATTGTGGCATCGTAACAGTGCGCACATTCACACACTTATATTGATCAAAACCAAGGAGCTTCTATTTTAAACAAGTAATACCCAAATAATTAAAACTAAAAACTATTTTTATGATACTTTTGTTTTCTATAGATGATGATGTGGTTTCATTCTAATTATGTTTCTATTTTGATTCTTTACTGAAGTTACACTTATTGCTTTTACAAAGTTATACACTGAAATTGTGACTAAATGAATTTTTCTATCCAAAACTGTGTAGACTGTCATTATGTAGGTGCACTCAGGCCAAACACTATTTTGAATCGACTGATGTAAAATCCAACTCTGAAGCCGTCTTACTCTGTGGGTTTTTTTTGACTCGCCACACCATCAGAAGCATTTATTACATCGCTGAATTTAATTAAATGGAGAGAAGTAACCAGCTTTAAAATCCAATGTGCCATATTTCTGAAGCCAAACAAGGATTTCTTTTCTAGTAAATGAAATATCTTGTGCTATTTTTGATATAAAAAGTCTGTCAAACGTTGGAGGTTTTTATGTTTGAATCCTTCCGTCGCCTGCCAAGTCATTATAGTTGTTGGTCTGCAGTTTAAACCTGTAATGAGAGGCAGTCACTTTTTTTTTTTTTTACTTCTGGTTTCTGAGGCTGAATAGAAAACACCTTTTGTTTACCCAACAGACGAAACACGGTGAAAAATGTCACGTGAAGTCATCCGTACCCCGTTTGTCTGAGAGTCGATGAGTCGTAAAAGTGAAAATGGCTCTTGGTGGAGGGAAATAAAAAGTTTGCTCTTTCCTCCGGCCTGCTTTTATTTTTGCCTGTGCTTTGCTTTTTTTCCCTCCTAGATGAAGAGCAAACAGAAGAACGAAGGCAGCGTCGGCCTGTACACATACCCCGTCCTCCAGGCTGCTGATATCCTCCTCTACAAGTGAGACTTCACACAACTCATGTGTCGTCGTCACGAGACAAATATATCTCATCAGATTTTAGGCACAGACCTCATACTGATGCTGTCCGGATTTTATCAAAGTGCAAATTAATGAATGACTTCCTGCTCTGTGCCACATGGAAGGTTGTTGAACAGACACTCCGCTCGTGTGTCTCTTTTGTGCTCACATCTTGCTGTGTATCCCTGTTCAGTTGTTCACGTCGTGTCCTCGTCTCTCTCTCAGGTCCACTCACGTCCCCGTCGGAGAGGATCAGGTCCAACACTTGGAGCTGGCTCAGGATCTCGTTCGCATCTTTAACAACCGCTACGGAGAGCTGTTCCCTGAACCTCAAGCGCTTTTAAGTAAGCAGACACAACAGCACACAGATTCACACAGAGCAGAAAGGCCTGCTGCTCATCTGACCGTTTACAACAATTTTTATATATTTTGACATGAGTTGAAAAACTGCTCAGATGGTGAACATGGTAACTCATTATGCAACACTAAACGCTTAATAAACACATTAAATTTGTGTATTCAGCCTCAGCAGCTGTTTAAATGGTATCACTTTGACTCTCTCTCTCTCCCTGTTTATTTCTATTTATTTGTGTAGTGTCCAGAGGCTGAACCCTGAAAACAGGGGCAGGAAAATTAGCAGGACTCGTACATGCTTCTAGAAACAGGAAAGAAGTTTGTTTTTCTTTGTCAGAAAGATCAGCAAAACTTTTAAACTTTAGTTGGATATATTTCATCACTGCACTGGCTGAATGTTTCATCTGTATGGTGCCTTTTATTTTTTTGTTTTGGTATCTACAGGATTTTAAATTTCTCTTTATTTTGGTTTAATGTGAATTGATGTTCTACACTGCTGTCATAGTTCGGTTCATGCAGAGTTCGGTGTAAAAACTGCGACGATAATGTAACATGCCTTTAAACATGACATATTTTCTGTCTTTTGTAAAGTCTTGGATGGAGTTAAACATGAAAACATTCATATTTTCTGCTTCATCTACTTGGAATCGTCCCTACAAGGAAATTAAATTTGGAGAACACAGAAGGTTTCCAGTCACACAGAAAACACGCCAATCAGAAATGACACAAGAGGGAAATTCAGGAAAAGATTCTGACAAAGATGTGTCATAAAGTATGACATTATTATTATTATACTTTTATTTTGAAATCATCACTTTGTTCTTTCCAAAATGCACTCAGAGTTTTTACACACACACACATGGCCAACATGTTCAAAGGTCCCGCCCACCTCCCTGTTTCATTCCCCCATGATTATCAGCATCATAAAAGCACAAGATGGAGTCAGTCATGTGTGCAGCAAAGCTTTGATTAAAGAAATATTCTCTTCCTCTTATATCAGAATAATGGAGGGATAATAGATGTCCTCAAGATGACTTGTGTGTGTGCATGCTTGTATGTAATCAGGAGCCCAGCAGTATTTGGCCCATCCTCATGTCTGTCTTTGGCAGAGCAGAGTTGCCAGTCACCACCTTCCCTTTGAAACCAAACCAAAGATGCTTCAGTTTGCTTGAAATAAGGACGTCTGTGCGGTGATAAACAGGACACATCTGGGAACAGAAAAAGAGTCAGAGGTTGAAAGATGGTGGCAGGATGAGGTTGGTGCATGTAAAATGATAAATGGAGAGAAAAAAAAGAAGGAAAGGAAATCACAGTCTCTGCACAGCTTCACACACGCACAGGATCTTCAGCTTTAGGCCTTCAAAATCCTACCTTCTGTGTCTGATAACATTTGAACTGATAGAATAACAAAGACACGTTTATTATGAAAAAAAAACACCTCCATCTTTACAAGGACACTAAGGAGATAAAACATCAACAGCTCAGTCAAGATTTTAAGAGAGTAATTATCTGTACTTTTAATAAATTACCATGTTTTACCTCCACAGTTTTATTGCGTGTTCATGGTGTGATCCGAATCAGGAAGGACTAAAGTCACATTTTGATAAACTGCTGATGATGGTCATTTCTGCCCAGAGTTTTGCCTGTCAGGCTAAATACAAACTGTGATACTTGTGAGAGAGAGAGACTTTTTATCTTTACACCCCTCTGGATGCCATTTTTATATGACAAAGCTGAACCCTCACTTTTCCTCTTCCGTCTCTGCACAGGCTCCACACGAAAGGTCAAATCCCTCCGTGACCCCTCTGCTAAAATGTCCAAGTCTGACCCCCAAGCAATGGCGGCCATCACCATCACAGACTCTCCTGATGACATCGCCTTAAAGATCCGCCGCGCCGTCACCGACTTCACCTCTGAGGTCACCTTTGACCCGGAGACGCGGCCAGGCGTGTCCAACCTGGTGACCATCCACGCCGCCATGGCGATGATCAGTGTGGAGGAGGCGTTGTCGCAGGCGAGAGGGATTGACACAGGAGACTATAAGAAGCTTGTAGCTGAGGCCGTCATCCAGAGGTTGACGCCCATCAGAGAAGAGATCCAGAGGCTGAGGGCGGAGCCGGAACACCTGGAGGCGCTGCTGGCTCGAGGGACCAGCAGAGCTCGGGAAGTGGCAGCGCCTGTGCTGAAAGAGGTCAGACAGAGAGTGGGATTCAGCTGAGAGGCAGCGAGGTTGAAAAACAATGTCTCAGAGCTCCATATTAACTGCTGCTGGTGTCACCTTGATTCCAATGACTTTTCGGGACGTTAGAAGAAAAGGTGTGGCTTCCGGGTGACCTTCTGCTTCTGTCCCATTCAAACAAATGAGGATGTAGATTATTTATTTCCCTTTGAAGACTCTGAATGTTTTCCTCCCTTAAAACATCGTCAAAACTGCAACAATAAATATTGATCTATATGTTTTTTTTTGTCCACTTTTGTGGTGTATTCTTCTGTTTTTCTCACAGCCATCAGTCTGGACCTAGCAGGGACGCCGCCGTCACATCATCACACCTTCAAGTGTATAAATTCAAAGGTAAAAAAACCAGACTTGAGCACTGATGCAGAGGTGACAGAGGGGCATAGTCCACTGAAACGTCACCATGTACATTATATCAACAAGAAAAAATACCTTTTTTCTGTGTTTGCTGCTCTGCTGTTTTCCATCCTTGGTGTTTTGTGTGTCCTGACACACGCACACATTTGTCACACAAAATTATTTTACTGTGAAGGAGCTGCAGGAGAGAGAGGCCGTGTGTGTGTCTTTAGTTAGAGATCTTTTCATGTTTATTTTTCTTTTCTTATTTTTTTGTCTGCCTCCTTCCATCTTTTCGATTCTTCTTCATTTTAAAGTTTTAATTTTTATTCGTTCTTCTTCTTTTGAACCCTCTCATCCTCTTTTCCACTCCATCTTCCTCCTTTTTCTTCTCTCTGCTCTCTGTAATCAAACGTTGTCTAATTGAAAATGCACTTCTGCAGCGAGTCACACACACACACACATACACACACCACCCCACCTCTCTCTCTCTCTCTGCGTGGAGCCTCCCTGCGCAGTAGTTTTTCCATCTCCGTGTTTACCTGGGAACAGACCGTATCCTTTGCCTGCTTTAATTCCCTTTTAGTGCACCTTTTTCTCTGTTGGCATAAGCAGCTGACGGAATATAAATAAATAAAAATATATAGACTGCATACACTACACAGAGCAGCAGACTGTAAATCACCGCGGCCTTGTGGACAAATACCTGTTTCTGTTTAAAATCAGACAGCAGTGATGCAGCTGCGGTGTAATAAGTGTGTTTTAATGCGAGCGCGACACCGCAACTGAACCGTTTTACGCGCGGGAGTAAAAACTTTTAACAGAGTCGTAATAAATGTTACTTTTTAAAGAAATGGTGGCGTGTCACATGGAAACAGACACAGTCCTGCTAAAGAATAATAATATAGAAAATTTTTATTGGTGTTGATCTAACGGGGTGTGCAGGCAGCGAGCAGGAGAGGAAACTAGTAAACCTGAAGCCTCTTAAACTGAGCACGTTATAGCATTTTCCTCATGAACAGATTGACCTGAGAGCTGTTATTGCGCACTTAAGTTCGAGAGGATTTCATCACTATATTACGCATTAATATGTAGCCCCAGTGTTTCACATTTGTATCAGGTGATTTAATGGAATTGCGTGTGTGTTTGTGGACTTTTGTGTGTTCACTCTAGAGCAGCCGCGTTTAGGATTAAGATTTGGAGAGGCGTTGGACCGGGTTGTGCCAGTGAGCGTTTTAGCGCACAAACGCAGCAGTTGTCCAGTTGTGCCATCTGTCATTTATGACTATTGCTGCAACGTGAAAACTTGGAAATGATCTTTTACGCATGATTGTGGGATCCTGTCTCTATTAGCCTTTATGTTTTGGGGATGTGTGTAAATAATTTGACTGAAGCGCATCCAGTTTTCCAAATCCTTAAACATTTTTTACGTATTTAATTATGAAGGAATGTATTATATTTTGGCACCAGTCACCATTTTATCTTTGACAATATCTAATTAGAAACATTTTGTATTTTGTATGTTAATAGAAACTTCCCTTAGAGACACTTAATAAAAAAATGAACCGCACAGGTTAATTATTTCTTTGCGCGAATGATCACTGTTTTTTGGATTAGGATTCGTTTAGGTTCGCGTCCTTTCGTTTGTCAAACCGCAGCTGATGTGTGAAATTTTGATATGTCATCTCTTAGCTGGAATCAGTATGGTATAAAAAAAAATCAATATTATTGTTAAATGCAAAACATTTCTGTTTTAGAGTCAGGTGGGTTTATTTTTATGGCACTGAGGCCTGCAGACTCTGACCAGTCTTGAACCTGCACCTCACAGTCTGCGGCTCCTGCAGTTGCTCTCCACACTATATTTAGGGCGTTTAGCCCTTCGTGGGGAAGCGCAGTCCTTGGCCTGAGGCGGAAGGTGCTGAAACAACCCGAGAGTCGCTGTCAGTTTGGATGCTTTACTGCTTGCTGCATGCTTCGTGGTCCGGGGTCAGGTGGGGTCAACAGCTTTCTTGTACTAATTGAAAATTATCAGCGCGCCCACCTCTTTGGTTTGCTGTCAGGTTTGGAGTTTTTTTTACGTTGATTTTGCGTAAAGATTCCACAGTTTGGTGAAAATAGTAAAACGTGGCATTGGTGGTGAGCTGAATCAAAACGTAAAGGAATCCAGAGAATGCTTGAAATAACTTGTTTTGCTGGATTAAAGTCAGGGTTGAGTTGGGCAGAGAAACTGAACGTTGATCCTTCCTGCTCCAGTTTGGCCTGAATGAGATGCCATCGGGGCTATAATTGGGATCTAAACAGCAAACAGTTGGTTTTAGTTTTTACTGCTCGTGTTTAACGAGTTTCCTCCCACGGGGATTAAACCCCACCTCTCCCACTCGCCCCACTCACGATTACGCGCGTGATATTTACTTGCTAACTTGACGCATAGATTCGCACACAGAATCAGACAGAATATTACGGCTAATTCAAACCAATGTGTTTAGAAATTCCCATTGAAATCACGCACGTTTAAATTCTTATCTGTTTTCATGCAGTTTATTGTTGCTCTGCTGATCTGATCAATCAATTTAAATGTCAGATTAAAATCATTTCCATATATGTTCCAATAATAGATCGATATTTCTGCTGTATTCTTGTGTTATTTCGACCGTGTTCCTGCGCTACTTTTGCGCATACATTTTCAGCAGCACCATTTTTTTTATTTTTTTTATTTTTTTGGAAAGCTCGGTGTTTCTGAGCAGCAGGTTGAGTTCAGGCCCGCTCGGTGCAGACGGACATCTTTCCTCTGACGCTCCGCTGCTCAGTGTTCGGCCTCTGATGCTTTTCGTTGTGGAACGAAAAAGCAGGAGAAGAAATTATATTTATTATTATTATGTCGAAGACTTCATTACCTTTATTGAAATAATCTGTATATTATTTACTGATAAATTAAATATTAAACTAATTTAAAAATGTAAACATTTAAGATTCAAATCTATCCGGTGTAGATTCAAATAAGATGTCTACAAATGAATCGACTAACTGAGGAGTTATTTGAATCTCACTTTGGCACTTTATTGGTTTTATTTTTAAAAGCAGCAGTAATTAATAAAAATAAATAAATCAATAGATAAAAAAAATAATACTGCAGAATATTAATGTCATTGAAATCATATCAGCTTCTCCCTGTAAAATAATTTCTCTGTCTTTAACTTAAATTTGTATTTTTTTTTCCTGTTACTGACCTGCAGATAAATAAATTCTCAACCAGTCTCGGCTGAAGACTTTAACCTGATGCTCTTCTGGTTCCTTTTTGTGTCCGAGCGCGCAGCTCTCTGAGATGAGCCACCTGTCCACGCAGCTCCTCACACGGTGAAGCTGCAATGTGACTTTTCCTGCAGTTCCTGGTAATGATGGAATCAGCGGCTCAGACACTTGGTGAAATATTCAAATTGTTTCACTGTGAGACAAAGATCTCAGCTGACAGAGGTGAAACCAGGAAGAGCAGCGATCAGAGGGGACCCGAAGAGGCCGGAAACACGTCATGATACCAGACGTTTATTGATTAGTTATTCAGTTGACAGGACATCGATCTTAAATGCAGATGTGAACACACACACAAACAAAGAAACTAACAGATGTTTCTGTAGGAGTCATTATGGAGTCCGTTCATCAGGCTGCTGCAGCTTCTCTTCCAGGACCCGCGTCTCTCCTCTGCTGCTATTGGACAAAACACTTTGTCTCGCTGTCTCTTCTCACTTCTCATTGGACACATGAGTTTGACAGGGAGTGAGAGGGCCGCCCTCTGCGCCTGGAAAAAAAACTCCTCCAGAAGTGAGTATCAATCAGAGAGAAGTTAGGGGGACAGAAAGAGAAAAAGAAAGACACGGAGTGGACGGACGGAGAGACGCGTAAAGCGGCAGACCGCATCAAAACTATCAATCCTGCCGGACTTGATCCCGTGCGCAGCCAGGATGGCACAGTCTGCCCTCCAAAGTTTGACGCCTCGTTTGTAGTCACAGTTGGGATTACTTTGGACACTTGGTGAGTTTGCGCCCCGCTGTAAACACTGACGTGTGCATTTTTTTATTGTTTTGCTTCACTGCGTTGGACGGACGGAGTGGGTTTTCACCGTGTTCTCCCCCCCCCCTTCGGGTGGATTTGAGAGAAATGAGTGAGAGGAGGCGATCTGCCGCAGCTCTGAGCTCTAGAGCCCACGCTTTTTCCGTGGAAGCCCTGATCGGCTCCAACAAGAAGAGGAAGCTCCGAGGCTGGGAGGAGAAGGAGCTGGAGTTGTCCATGGAGAGCCTCGCCACGGACGGAGAGGATCCGGCGCACTGTCTGGATATGGACCCGGGTCAGTGCGCAGACATGCATAACACCGCTCTAATGTCCGGATCTCCGTGTTATCACTACAGCGCAATGCAAGTCCACAAGTCCGGAGTCAAAACATGGCTCTACGTTCAATGACCCAACCCACGACAGGGCATGTAGGCTCCACAGTCTGTGTGTGTGTGTGATGGTTCTGTGCGGTGAACCCGCTCTGCTGCAGGGCAACGAAGCAAGGGTTTTACTGATGTAGATTATAAGCGTAGGCCTACTGCTAGGAGGCCTGAGAAGTCACGCTTTATATTTAATGTGTGTGTGTGTGTGTGTGTGTCCTCACAGGAGACGGTTACACAAGACACCACAAACATCTTAAAGAAAAGATCAATTATTATTTTCTCCTCTTTGTCATGGCGGGTTGGCGTTTTGACTCCGGGCTGGTGGATTTCACTGTGAGACATCAAAACACAACAAAATGCTTAAATGAGTCAAAGCGCTCAGTTTGTGTTCCTGCTTGTTTTTAAGAGTAAATTTGGCTGCAGGCCTGCAAAGAGGCCTCAGCTTGCTGCACCAAATTAAACAAATCTCATCATTTTCTACATTTTATTCCTACAAATGACAGACTTTAAATGTTTTCATTTTTTTTCATAAGCTGCTAATAAATAGATATTCATGTGCAGAATTTGAAAAATAAGTATAAAGGCAGAATGTGCAGTAATCTGCAGTCACAAAAGCGCACAGACAATTTTAAAATTCAAAGTTAAGCAGTTAAACAGTCTGCGTGTAGGATCTCAGGCCACTTAAATTAAGCATTTACAGTAAATCTAATTTATTTATATAATAAATATGTATATAATATATGAATTGTTAAAGTTAGGTTTTATTGTCCTCGTAAACATTGAGATTTTTATTAGTCAGCCATTTTATCGTTTTAAATTCAGATTAAACTTGTTTTTTATTTAGAGTATCATCACAATATCGCAGTATATTGGACACTGTTATTACTAGTTTGACTTCAGTCTTTGGACACTGCAGTGACTTTTAACCTCGATCTCTCGCATTGATCTCAGACATTCATAGGCTGCTTCTTCTTCTTTCTTTTTTTTCTTTAATTTGTTTGTATTTCCTGTGTCCTTTAGTTTTAAAAGTGTATTCATTTGTTATTTAAATTCTGTCGTCTCCATGAAAAATCAAAGATTGAGGCTCAAATTAATTATTGAATATTTTACATGACTCAAAATATGATTCGTGCTTTTGTTACTGCTTGTTAGATCGTAACTAGAGGAGTGCAGACAGGATCAAGTGGGGTCGGTCTTACCTCTGCTGCTGTCTGACCTGCGGGGCGCAGCGCCTTTACGCACAGCTCCTCTCCACTCTGAAGGTGCTTCGTATTGAGGGGATTTTTAAAAATAGAAAAAGGAAAGTAAAGGATTTGAGGAGGGGGATCTGTGTCAGAAACCCTCATGGGGAAGGTTGTTTTTGTAGAACTGTCTGCGCTGTGGTTAAATGAGGGAGGTCAGACTGAACGCTGATTACAAGCAGCTTGTTTGTGTGTTTTTAAAAGGGCAAATATAATGATCCGAAATTAAAGCTTAGACATCCTTAAAGAAGCCTGCAGTTATTTTTTTAAGCCCTGTTTGGGTTCAGTGGGGCAGAACAGTCTTCGAGTTCATCTTCTCCCAGGTTGCGTCCTGGTTTTGTGGCTGTATGAATAACCCAGTTCCTCGCCCCTCCGGGTCCCTCTCATTAGCAGAGCGGGTTCCTGGCAGGTTCAGCGGGTCCTGCTCGGGTCCTAAAGCCTCCGCTTTGGCGCGTCCTATACGGCGGTGACCGAGAACAGCAAGTCTCTGTGGTCAGATTATGTGGTTTAGAGGAATCCTTAACGGAGTGATTTTATTTTTACTCAACTCCAGGCGAGGCTGGAAGCCGGCTGGTCGTATAACACGTTTATTAGCCTCAAAGACAAGGCAGGGCTGAGAAACGCACAGGCTCCGAACCAGACTCCCATTTAACGGCCTGTAGGAGCTCAACAGTTCAGTTAGCACAGAAAAAAAGTAGTAAGAAAATGGACCTCACACTATTACTACCACACACCCATAATATTTAGACACGAAGACAATAATTAGGACGTTAAACTATCTTCCGTCAAATTCTATTCATTTAAAATGTGACACTTCATGCTTTTACGCGCAGCTTTTACGCACAAACTGATTCTCTACAAACACCTGACGTTTGCGCATCTGTCACCTAAATTGACGAAATTTATTCAAACATTTCTCCAAAGAGTCATTTAACACGCACACTAATAACAAATTTGTAAGAGAGGGACTGAAGTTTTCAGTTTACAGCTTCCTTCGTGTCAGCGCAGAAACAGGCCTTTCACTGTGTGGATTGGTTACTCGGTCATTTCATGGCTGGCACATTATATTAACCTTCCAGAAACCTGCTGCATCTTTATCAAACAGGCCAGCGTCATTTATCAGGAACGTAAACAGAACAGAGGTTTTATGTTTTTTAACGTGTGATATTCACATTCATTTCAGTAAACTGTGCGTTCTGGGTGTGTCGGTAAAGACCCACTCTGTATGTGATGTTTTTCTTTTATCGACAACTTCACATTTTAACGTGCAGATAATTTTAAACACGTTTCTCAAATTGCAGATAAATTTATTTTGTGTGTTTGTAGACTCCGTGGAGTGAAGATTAACAAATCGTTTGGGGGGAAAAGTGCACTAAACTGAATCAGATTTATTATAAATGTAACAGAAAATGTTAAATATTCTAGTTTTATTAGTTAGTTGGGGGGGGGGGGCAACAGTATTTCAGCTGCATGTCAGACGTCCTCCTAATAATAATT
Organism: Ambassis agassizii; assembly: GCA_036025115.1. Taxonomy (NCBI): domain Eukaryota; kingdom Metazoa; phylum Chordata; class Actinopteri; family Ambassidae; genus Ambassis; species Ambassis agassizii. Next base: position 1,112 of record JAVQJX010110169.1, on the reverse strand, counting down.
ATAACAAACCCTAAAAGTCCATCTAATATCTAATAAAAAAGAGAGAGAATATGTTCATAAATGTTAGCTGTGTTTGTGCTTCTCACCACCATTTTGAGCTGCCTGTGTGTGCATCAGTGTGTATGTATGTGGCAGTGTGTGTGTGTGATAGCACATGAGCCTTATCACAGAGGACAGTCTGACATATAGCACTGAGTTGATTAAATTTCAGACCAATTAGTGACCCACTATAAGAGTTTGTCTCATTTTAATGAGTCCTGGCAAGAGCTGATTGGGAAAGATACAGCCCTGTGTGTGTGTGTGTGTGTGTGTGTGTGTGTGTGTGTGTGTGTGTGTGTGTGTGTGTGTGTGTAGCAAACCACAGCAGATGTCTGGGCAGCGTTTTGCTGAGTGGCCAAATTTTTGCTCATCAATAAATGTCAGTTTTTATTCATTCAACTTCAACAAAAACACAAAAAGTCTGAAGACTTAAAGTTTTATCTTATGTTTCCAAAAATTAACCTGTGTACATGTAGCTGCTACCTTTCTGCCTGAGAGGTGGAGGTCAGGTCCGCAGGCCTGATGACAGGACGGCCTCCTGACATCCTGTCCCTTCTCTGGATCACAGAGGCGTTCCTGCTCAATTATCTCATTTAATCGAGGCTGCTTTTGCTGTCTGGAATGCGTCTGTTTCTTCTGAGCGCCTCCTTTTCACACAGCAGCATCCAGTTTTAGATTCTGAGTCGCTCAATGCGTCTATTCAGAATGTTTGTTTGCCGCAAATATTGAAGAATCTTTCAGTGTTTTCTTATTTTCTATGGAAAAGCAAATGTATTTGGATCATTACAAATATCATCCAAAACATTTTAGATTTATACCCTTTTAAGCTCATAATTAAACTAAAATAAGTCACTGAAGATGAGACCTTACATAGTCAACACATAGGCCTGTTGATGTTAGCAACTTGAAGCTAATGTAATCAGTGCATTCCTCAGACAAAGAAAGATGTGGTGTTGTATTAAAGCATGTGTTTACAATGTGTGTGTGTGTGTGTGTGTGTGTGTGTGTGTGTGTGTGTGTATAATCCGAGCCCCTCGACTGATTTAAAGAACGCTCTGTTCTGTTCTCCATTG
>JAVQJX010110162.1:0-10792 GCA_036025115.1 Ambassis agassizii | reverse complement strand
GGATGTTTTTGCATAGATTTGTGTCTTTTTTGCATTTTAGATTTTAGTTGTTCATCATTTTTCGGTAGTATTGTGTGCTTATCTTTGTGCGTACAGTATATATCGGCTCTGGTCATTTTGTGTCTTTCCATTTCTGTGTTCTTTGTGTCTCTGTCTTATTCTTTCTTTTAGTTGTTGAGTTCTGTTCTGTTTTTGTTTTGTCGGGAGTTGTTGTTCATCTCTTGGTGCACTCGTCAATCAGCTTGAAACTGGAGCTATGACCCCGGGGTTCTTTGACCCCGTTCAGGCCCTCAGTTTGGGGCTGTCCAGTTATCCACGGGGTGTCCGTGAACCGTTTGTGTATTGAAGACAAGCAGGTGGAAATAAAAATATTTCTCCCGGCTCCATCACATCATCTCTTCACTTCTGACCTCCCCCAGCGCTGAAAGCAAATAATCTTCTTTTGGTGCTGACACGTTGGCGTTTTCGGTTCATTTCCACTTACTCGTACTGAGAGAGGAGGTCTTTGTAGCATACAATTCCAGTTTTCTTAGTGTCACCTCTCCTCACCTCTCCTCACTTCCCAATCAAATGTACACGGCAAGGACTTTGTTTCCATTACTTTGCCGCCTTCATATTGTTGACTTGTTTGATACAGGGGGAGATGAGACAGAACAGGTGAGATGTCCTGGTTCTTTTTTTAGATTTGGCTGTCTGAATCGTACTATTTTAACCTCACCTGTATGTCATTGGAAGGTGTTTAGACATGGCAAGAAAAATCCCACATTTCTAGACACCTGCACTGCTCGCTGTGAATGTACAAACCCCGTCTGACTCACCATGACTTTTTCTGATAATGGTTTGATTTCCTGAGTCATTCTCTTACCTGCATCATCAAAGGGGAAACGAGCAAAAATTGCCATCACAAATCTAGGAGGGGAAAAAAAATAACATTGATTGAAGGCCCAGGGGACTGTGAATCACTTACTGAGGCAAATTCATCTCAGCAGCTTCATCTTGACACATGCAGGTGCCAGCGTGTTGTCCTGTTTGTGCCAAGAAAATAATGGCATTTCTGAGTATCTGGAAAACATATTTTGTTTCAGCTGAACGTTAAGTTATTCTGCACTGCAGAGAGGAAAAAAATCATCCGGTCATTAGTAAGTTTAGCATTCCCAGGCATAATATTACCTTTTCGCACATTCAATAACATTGTGATACGTTTTTACTGCAAAATCAAACATTCATCATAGTGCGACCTGTCTGCTGGGCCACTTATTGATCAGCCATTATGTTGCCATATGACTTTACAGATTGTACTCCAGCTTGTAATAAAACTACAACCATTATGCTCATGTAGCCACATCAATTACTCTAAAGCAAATTGCTCCCTTTTACCCCCCAATAACAGCCATTAATGACTCGCCATGGGTTACCATGACAACAGTATTTAGCAGTTTGCTCTATATAAGCTTTAATTTCTGTACCTTCCTTCCCCCTATGAGGGTTCGCCTTGGATTAGGAAACTGATCAATACATACGATATTGCCTCCACAGGACACATATTGTATGTGTGTGTCTCTAATTGGCCTGCTTTGTCTACACCAGACAAAAAAACTCTGGCTTTCAGTTATGATGGATGGCACAGTTTCTCCTCTTTGGTGTAACGGTAGCAGACAAATTGAAACAAAATTAACACTACAAGGCTTCACTGTGTACATCACGGACAGCGTGGTTACAGAGAACTACTAAAAGACTGGGATCAGGAAGTAAGAAGCTGTACATTGATTATACTCATTTCCTGTTATATAGAGGAAGCAATTGGATTGTTTATATATAAAAAATCTTTGAGATTTGATATTCAAAATGGCAGTTCCTAATGTGGCCCCTTGAGGTTTGCCCTAATCGACATCCATGTTTAAATGGCAGACTTTACAACTTATTTACAGCCTGGTACATTTTTTTATATATAAATTTTTATAAAACTAACCTGTTTAAATTACATCAAGGCAGTGTATAATTAATTATGTGACCACACAAGGTGTACCATATGGGCTTAGGGCACAGTTGTCACTTACTCATTCAAGCAAACATATTGGACTCATTGTGTCACAAGCTAAATGTCTTCTGAACTTTTACTAGACATTTAATTTTTTATTCAAGAGAAAATACGCTTCATAGGAAGATTTAGCCATTAATGTTAACCATTGACTGTATATAGCTGTGGATTGATTTTGATTTTGAGTCTAAAAAGTTGCCATGTTTGCAGTCTACCTAAACTCCAAATACAGGCAGAAGAGGAGGAACATGAGTGGAACTGAGGCTGCAGAGTCAACTGCACTTTTTAACACTTTTGCATTGCCCTGGAGGTTGCAATTTGACATTGTAACGTAACTCAATTTTTAAATGTTAAATACAGCTGCTGGCTTGCATATACAGATAACAAAAAGCTAATTGCAAACAGGGTTCGTCATCATCATACATTAGCTTGATCGGCAGTGACTCCCAGAACGACACCTAACATCACCCCGGTCTGTATTCAGCGAGGTGAATGTTTAGCACGCAACCCTCTCCGCCGTTCCGTCCCGTCGCTCTCACGTACGCACATACAGTGCATACATAACCATTCATTCAGCTAAAACAATTACAGGTAGTTCCCCTCTGTGTGCTCAGAGCCAGCGAGGTGTGCTTGTTCTATAATTACCACTCTCATTGTGCCCATCCCACAGCAGTGCCCCCAAACCGCCGTATCTGCCTCAGCCACTTTGTTCAGTGCATGTCAGATCTCACTATGTGTAGAGAGAGGCCATTATATTTAAAATGCCGCAGGAACTTCTGAAACAACAGGGACGCTGAGTTCCTTTGTTCTAATTTCCCTCCCTTCCTGTGTTTTTGACACTAGCCGTCTTGCTATTGTCTCTTATTTTTTGTGTGTGTGTGCGCAGTGACACCACCCTCCCTTTATTCCTTTCCTTTCCTATGTAGTCTTTATGCCGTGCATGCTTTCACACTCCATTTTCCTGGTATCCCCACTGTGGAGGACTCTGTGAAGCCCTGTTTCATTTGGCTGTGGAAACAGTGCGCTAATATTTCCTCCTTATACCCATTGGACGGGATAATGGCAGCCATCACTCACTGATGCAGCACAAAAACTGACATTTCGCTCTCCTTGTGCTGACAAACAGCATTATACCTCCCACTGTTCTGTCACTCTCTTCCTCTTGCACTCTGGATGTGTCTCCCTCCTCTCCGCCTGTCTCTTTTTTGTGTCTCTCCGTCTCCCTTTGCTACTCCCTTTTTCATCCACTGTTGGAGCCGGTGTCGTACAACAGGGCGTAGGCCGTGACCCCTGAAGGATGCTGCTGCTACTGCTGCAGCAGCAAAAAAGGAAACTGCACTTGATTCTAAAAGCTTTACAACTGATCATTTTACGCCATGCATAAATTATTCAAGTCAAGTCCTGAATAAGAGGGACACATTAAGAGTCATGGCTACTATTACAAGTCAATCATCCAACAGGGAATTCTTGATGCAGTGGGATGGAATTATTGGCAGGACAAAAAAGCAGATATATGCAGCACCTTTTAACTGAGCCACAAATCAAAAGAGAACTATCAGATTTGTTTTTATTTCTTGGAACTGAGACCTTAGCTCAATGAGCCGGGACGTTTAAGTCACATAGACCCCTCTGTAATAGGAGAAAAAGGACCAGACACAATCATGGTGCCCTTGTAAAATCCAACATATATGTATGAGTACAGTTATGGATCCACAGAATTTCAAAATGGCTGTCCGTCCTTGCTGTGTGTGACACCTGCAGACATGTATTAAATATCACTCTGTGAAGTGAAACAGATGAGCGCATCGATCGACTGAATGTCATCGATGTTTGATAAAGAGATGTGGCCACTTTACTTACTCTGTGATGGTTGAAAGCAACAGCAAGAACATCTCTGTTTGCAGTATAGACATTATTCCCTGTGGGCGCTCATCATTGAAAGTGAACAGGCTGGGCTTATTTTATGATGCAAACAACCTCAAAATGTGGGGAAAAAAAGTTCAGATGTTTCTTTAGAATAAGTGAACCATGAACTCTGCAGAGGATGGAGAGGAACTGTATAATATAGTACCAGGCTTTCATTGAAATGTTATTCCTTTTGGGTAGCATCCACATTATAACAGTTTGAATCATAATTAAAACTTACAATTATTGAAATCTAAAGGAACTGGCTGTAAAATTCCCCTAATGTGTAACAGAGACTCTGGAATAATGTTCATATAACAAACTGAACTCACCACCAACAACAGTAAAGACAAAACATTCACATTAAAAAAATCTTTTGCAGACCGCAAATCATGTTGATGTTTTGAAATCATGTTTTGTCATGAGGCTCCGCCCACCACCTTCTACAAATCATTGCAGTCAGTAGAATCTCAGCTGCAGGTTGACAGTTTACAACTGAGCTACGATGGTGGAGGCAACGAAACCTAAAAGACCTCGCTACGAATCACAAAAACGTTTAGATAAAGTTCAAGGCTCATTGCTGATGGAGGATACACCAACCGCTCTGGCAACCTGGAGTCTGGAGGGGAGGGGGTGGATGGGGAGGAGGATACGACTCGCTTCAGTATTTTGAATTTGAGCGTAGTAACTGTTTTTTGCCACATTCTTACATATAGTGCCTTTAATTAAATGTCCGCTTCATATCAACTAATACATCCACCTAGTTATTTTAGCTTTGCTGGGCCTGTGCCCCAGAGTGGGACAGGTCTGTCAGGATTGATTTATCACTGTATCTATATTCATAGGACAGACCATTGTACAGGTATCAGGATTTTGCAATGCTAGATGTCTTCTTGTTCTTACACTGAACAAAAACATAATCACTTGTTGTTTTTGGTCTAAAATGTTTTTATGTATACAAAAGGCCTATTTTCTCTCAAATATTGTTCACAAATCTGTCTACATCTGAGTTAGTGAACACTCCTTTACCGAGATAATCCATCCACCTCACAGTGTGTGCTACAATAATCAATCCAAAGTTGATATTAAGCCTAAATTCTTTCATATGCATTCCATGTTATGTTTCCGTTAAGATCACTGTATTGACTTTTCTTTCTTTCACTTCTTTTCTTGAAGTTACTCATATAAAGATGAAGATGGTTTTTGTTGTAAAGAGACAATATATAATATAATATATTTTTCATCCACTCACCTGGACTGTTGATCATGTTGTGGACTGATACAAATTGATTGATTCACCGTTGTTGTGCTGCTTGCATCAGTGTTTTGTTTAGATTCTTTGCTCACAACATGCTTGTTGGATTCTCTGGATTGCAAAACTAAGCTAGTGGTGGCGCTGCTAGACCAAGACAATCCATGCACTGACACAAAATGTGCCCATTTATTTAATTCTACGGGGGACAGCAAATCATCGCATTGCTTTAATGATCACTCATTGACAACAACACTTGAGAAGAGGGACACCCTGGAGTCTTACAACCCTTGAATCTGTTACTACATGACACAAGGGTACAAGCATGGGGACTGGGACCGGGTCCAATATCAGGTATTAGCTGCATGCTGTCCATTTTACATAAGATAAAATGATGGGGTAATTAAAGTTTACATTTCAATAATACATTGCTTTATTAAATCACTTAGAATCTTGTTGTCTTCTTCACATTGCGCACATAATAATCTTATTTTATTCAAACGTCATCATCCCTGTGTTATGACTATGCATGAATACCTTTATGAAAGAATAAGTGTAATTTAGAGGACAGCAGAAAATCTCTCCACAGATATCCGCTTTCAATGAAACTATACATCTGATGAAAGCCATTGTGAAATTTTTATTGCGTCTCTGTGGAAAACAGCTTTTGACTCACCCCTCCCCCCCTTGTTAGTAATTAACGTTTTTATAAAAATGTAATTCATTAAAGAATTCATGTAAACACTTGACATGAGGGACCAAACAACGCTAAGCCGCCACTTCCTGCGAGGAGGGGAGGCATTGTTAAGAGGTGAGAGTCTGCAATATGTTTCTTTCTCTCGGTTAGAGCTGTATCTGGCACGTCTGTTCATCTCACACAAGAATAAACCGCAGAGGCTTATTTGTGTAATCGCCTTGACTGTTGTTGGAGCCCAGAGGTGAGGCCGGACTAAACACCAGATCCTGACCAGTCTGTTTTCTCACCTGCACGCAAAGCAGAGAGGCCAGAATAGACTCCTGATGGTTCGCACTTAATTCCTTGTTATGCATCCAGTGAATCGAGCCTCATTATCATTGTTTAGAGAGCAGTTCACTGATAGCCGTTCTTCCTGTTGAAGCATTCTGTGAGAGGAATTCAAAGCCCTTAATAGTTCATGCACATTATAATCACTGTGAATTAACATCATTAGACAGATGCCTACACTGAATCTATAAGTGGAGTAGTGACACACTGTTTAGAGTCTGTAGAGTGTTATACATATAAACAGACTTGGTTATTTAGATATAAAATATTCATGTATAATTATTTGTTGTCAGTATACTAAATGTAGCTTTTAAGCCATAACATTTATAAAACAAGGAACACCATAGATGATAATACATCTCCCCTGTACGATGTATTGTCTCTCTCTGTCTCTTCCTTGGGGCAACAACAGTTCACCTGACACATAGAAGTCTGGAACTGCTTGGCTCTGTAATGAGGGGTTAGTGCTGAGTTTTGCTGTTTTTTGCGGAGGAAGACAGAGCTGGCGCCATGCTTACATTGTTTGTGAAGGGGGAGGGGCTCAGTCTGTGGAAGAGGCTTGTTGTGCCACCCAGATTTGCTTCCCTCTGTGCAGTTTTCCCCAGACATATGTTCCTCTTGCACATGAAAACAGCACTGTAGTCAAATTTCGCGTAGGGCCCTACTTCCTTTTCTTCAGTTAGTTCAATGGTCCAGCACAGCACAGCATGTCCTCCACAATCTCTCTAATCTATAGTAATTCATTGAAAGTAAAGCTGGGATTGTTACAAGGACCGGTGAGCTGCTCCTCATCAGCCATCGGAACATTTTGGATGACTCTCAAGCTCACTCAAGTTGTGGTGTCCTTGAATTTGACTGCATTGTTTCTCCACTAGCATTGTGTACATGCTAGAGGAATACACTTTTTTTTGTATGAAACTGTCAGTTTAAAACACGGTGGTGATGCTGACTTGATGGCCTCCCATCGATGTCCTGTCTGTCACAAATGCCATTTTTCTACCATGCACTTTGCAGTAAAGCTTAGCCTTTTCCCCATTAACCCACACGATCCTGAGCAGATTCGTCTGCCCTTTCAAATGGCTGTCTCCAGGGTAACTACAGCAGTTACTCTTGCACCTGTTAAGGACCGAAAAAAGAGAGAGAGAGAGAGAGAGAGAGAGAGAGAGAGAGCAGATGATTCACCTGCAGTCAGACTGCAATCACCTCTATTCATAGATTAATAACCTCCTCTGGTTCTACACCGGCAGCATTTCAGTGGGTGGCTGCTGTACACTGTTAGTGAGGAATGCTAAAACAGCATCGCTAAGCAATCAGCGGAAAATGATTGCTAATTCTAATGGAGGAGGGAGGGTTTTTTTTTTTTTTTTTTTTGCTTTTTTTCTTCACACCTGTGCTTATAAAGATGCATACACTCTGACAGTTACGGCAGCATGATTACTGTGAGTCCCAGAGATGGTGGCTGTTGTGCAGCTGAGGGCAAGGCAGCACCAGCCTGACCGAAGGGTCAAGGCACCGGGGACTAGAATACGAGGACGGAGGCTGTCCCTTCAAATGTGACAAATACGATGTGACATGTCAGTGCATGCTCGAGAACACCGGCCTCCTTCACTCATACTCTAGAACAGACACATAAATACAAAAAGAGTCTTATGTCTTTCTCACAAAAACCAAAGACAGAAATGCTCCCTCTTGCATACAAACACACATGATTCACACTATGCTAAAGTAACAAGCTCCCTTTTATTCCACCTCGTCTCTTTTCTTTCTGTTCCGTGGTGCCTCCCAGTCATTCCGTGTCACCCACCTCCTCCTCGACACCTCTGCTTGCCACTCGGCAGTTTGCAGAGAGCCACTCAGATAGGCTGTCATATATATTTCAAAGGCGTTTCAGAGCAGATTCAGACGGACTGAATGCACATTCACCAAGAGGCTACGCGGGGCGTCATGTGGCTTTTAGACTCATTTTTCATTCTTGAATAAGACGTTTTTGAATGCCGCGATCACACTGTCAGTGTAGTGTTAAAGTGCACTCATGATATTCACAGTAGGTCAGTCTCATTTTTGACATGGTTCTACAGATTTATATTTAATGTTACAAGTTAATGTTACAGTATAAAAACTAGGTTCTTAGTCATTTGACACAAATGGTTATTGCTCTCGTATATTTAGCCGAATGTCTAGCTTGTGTGCACTCACTCATCTTCTCTTCTCAAAAAGAACTTGATTGCTCTTGAACGTGCACTCGTGCGCATGTATGAAAAGCTTCACAGTGTTACAGTTGTCATCTTGTTACACAAATGCAGGAAATGAGGACACATTTACTCACACGCAAAGTTTTTATACCACCAGAGACACAGATGATGTCATGTCATCTGTGTCAAAATGGCAACCGCTGGTGAGAGACATAATGGTGTTATCAAGTGAACAATCCTTACACATACACAAGCAGTGACAGTTAGAAAATGATCCCACTTTGTATTTCCTCCTTTGACACCGTTATGGAAATTGCGGTAATTTCACCTACACGTCTGCTTGTCCTCATAACCCCCCTACCCAGGATCTCCAGTGCTGGGAAGTGTTAATAATATTTAAAGTTAAACGCCATCTGTTCTCTGGGTCTAACCTGAATACCAATACGGGCTGCAAATGTTGCAATTAACAGAGGCAAGATGTCAGGAACACCAGAGAGACAGTTTTTAAGCCTCCTGCTCCAGGAATAGAGAAGCAGATGTGATGTGAGCAGAGATGACTTTTCAGTTCTCAGGGAAGAGAGAGAGAGAGGCTCCTCTTGTCCCTCCCATCCTTTTACTACCTCCATCTGCCCTTATTTGATAGGATCACTGGTATCATCTTTACTTATGGGGGAACCTGCTTTGAAACATTCAGGCCTTATAAATGCTTGTTTGTCTGCATTTGACTGTTTTACACACAGAGCAGAGAGGCGTCAGTCAGGTGTATGAGAGGCGTGCTATAATTTTTTTCTTTCTTTCTGAAATTAAAGCAAATTGCATTTGCTCTGCCGTACACAGTTTGTCGCCGCGGGGATGTTCTGTTTGTGTGCGTGGCATTGTGCGCATGCAGAAGAGGGGAATGCATTTGAATACTTTCATTTTAAAAACATGTACGTGAGAGAGGGGAGAGAGAGAGAGAGGAGACGTTCATACATTTACTCTAACCCAGGTTGAATTTGAAAATGTAATTTATGAGCAAAAAGTTTCATCATCCGCAGTGCTGTTTTTCCATCATTATTTAAACCTTTACATTTTTTTGTTCCTTTTTTTTTGTTTCATGGTACATAAAAAAAGTATTAGTAGTTAGAATTTCAAATCTTAATGGAGATTTCGTAGTGACCATGAGATGGATAAAGTGGATAATTAACAGGAAATTTCAATTTGATGTTGGAAACTAAGCTATTAAAATAACTATAAATAAACAAACCAGGAAGATTGGGGATTGATGGGGATTGACTCGCTTTTCGAGGTTAAACTGCAGTTTTTAACACAATGTTCTACAGTAGCTGATCATACTGTACGTGATAATTGCACTGTACAGCATATTGTGTTTGACAGAAGGAGCCTTCATTCTCACTGTTAGGTGTAAATCGGTGGCTGCTGTTGTACACCTGAAGCTGCTGCAGTGGTTTTTGTTTTTAAAGTAATTAAAATGAGCCCTGAAGTGCCTTCCTGCCCTCGTGCCAGTCTTCTTGGGCATCACCAGCGAAGCCAAGGAAATAATGACAAGCTTGTTGCACATAGGTGATGTTTGCCTTGTAACCAGAGTTTAACAAGAACCTTTTTATGATTTTGAAGCAGCGTGTGTCAACAGGATGTGGGTTGTTTGTGGAAATGAGTAACGGTTATAAGGCGACTTATACTGTATGTGCAGGAGACAGAATGTGAAAATTAGGTTTTTGTGGGAGTCATGCACTGCAGAGCTACCTGGTGGAGCTAATGCAGCGAGCTTCTTATGGATAGCTACAGCAATGTGATTGTGTTACAACATGGTATGGTTTTAATAGGGGCCATTGACTAAAAAGTAAAAATGAAAAAACTTCTTCTGTGACATCACCCGCTGTTTTGAGGCTCCAGGACGCTCCGTCATTGCCATGTTTGCAGCCTCACAGGCCCCCAAAATCTCTGAATACAGAAAAGGGTAAGAGTGGAAACAGGAAGCAAGCGCTCTGATACCACCTGTCACTCAAAGTGGTCATGCCCAGATTTATGTGTAATTTTAAGTCTGAATATAATTTTTTTCACTAGCTGTGAAGAAATTATTGCAAATGATTACTTTTCTCTAAACCTAACCAAGTAGTTTTTAGGCTAATCAGTAACAGAAAACAAAGATAATACAATCCATGTCCTTGGGGATCTAATCCAATCTTAGTCTTTAGCGATCCAATACCATTTCTTTTGCTCATTGCAAGTATAACTTATTACTATAGAAAGCCTGAAACCCCTTACAGCTGCATCCCTCCACACACACACACACACACACACACACACACACACACACACACACACACACACACACACACACAGGGACAGCTGTTTAAGAGTGTTTTCACCCACTCTCC
>JAVQJX010110079.1:0-16908 GCA_036025115.1 Ambassis agassizii | reverse complement strand
ATGGTCTAATTCCAAGTGATAAAGTATCATTTTTTTTCATCATGAATCTGATCAAACTGGATTAAAGTATGTCATCTGTCTGTATTGTTCTTTGTTAGACCTGGTCATAATATGATTTGTGTTTCAGCTCCACAGCATGTGACCACAAATCTGTCTGTTAATATCAGTATAGTAGTGTTTGAGAAGCAGTGGTGACAAGTTCAGACACGTTTTGGTGAACTAGTTTAAGCATCAGATGCACAGAAGCATTCCACAACACTGCCTGCTTCCTCATGCTGTGCTACACCAGTGAGGAAGTGTTGAAATGTTTCTTGGTGCTACAGGCTTGTGTGTGACGGAGTACAGTTCTACCTTTGTCTAATGGCATGCACCTCCTGTTGGCTGGTGTTGATGTTAATAAGAGAGCACAAGCCAAGCTAGGCCCTCTATTTCAGTGCATTATTAGCAACAGCAGACCACCCGGGGAGCTCAGACAAATAAAAATCCCATTTCCTCTCTTTCCATTGGTGGTATTAAGAGCTGAGGATTGTGCTGTTGCCTGAGTGCCAATGAAAAAGCCACTCAGCGTGTGAGCAGTTAAAGCCCTCTCAGCGCAGCGAGGGTGAGGCCTTCCTTCTGTATGCATCACCCCAGCCAGCTTGATCGATTCACTGCGTGCTCTGTCTTGTCTAAGTGCGAGCTCACGCTGCCCACTCTGCCCACAGAAAATAATTCAGACTTAGACCAGGGGCAGCCTGCTTCCCCAAGGCTTCCGCGGCACACGCCTGTACACACAAAAATACACAAATGTATCCATGTACAGTGAGTTCACATGCAGTCCGTATTTCTGCCCGAGGGAGCTGAGAAGCCTAGGCATGAATCCATGAATTCCTCATAACACAATCTGTTGGCTGATCAATAATTCAATCCTATCTGTGAGCAAGCATGTCTGGATCCAATCACACCTGCACCTCTCTTGGCCTTCTCTTAACAAGGTGGGTGTTGTGTCCTTGAGCTCGGCTCAGCTTATGTCAGTGTGGTTCCACGTGTCCTTGTGTGTGCTGACTTGCTGGCTTTAGTTCTCAGGCAGTGGTTGTACTAGTCTCTCGTTTTGTATCCACTTCCCCTGTGCATGTGTGTGCACGCATGAGAGCCCTCAGCCATTGAGGATTACAGAGCGTTCATTATTTCAGCTGTGTACATTGTCCGTGTCCCTTTGTGTCCACAGCTGTGTGTGAATGTGGAAGTGTCCGTCTACAGTTGGCAAAGTAGCTGTGTGTGCCTGAGCTTATGCATGATCTGTCTCCAGGCGGCTAGACGAATCAAAGGCATGGATCTCATTAAAAGGTATAGAGCCTGTGGAGAGGTCAGCGCCTAAGTTCTCTGATTAGTCGGATCCGGCGGGCTGCCTGAATGCTGTGTTTGCCGGCGATAGTGGGGTGGGGGTACCCTCATCGACATGCCTCTCATCCCTCTCCAGCCCACACCTTGCGGCCCGTGCCCAAAGCTCTCTCTCTCTCTCTGTCACAGCAAGCCTCAACCTCATCTGACGGGGTCAAGGACAGCATAAAGGGGCACAAATTCACCCCCAGCTCCCATCGCCAAGCCTTCTCTATCTCCCCTACTTTCTGTTGCAGCGTAATGGGTTGCCTACTTCCAGTTCTGTTTTTATCCCTCTTTGAGTGTTTTATCAAAGGCCACATTCAGTTTCCATCCCAGTGACGGCCTCTTTCGCTGCATATCAAGCTGCACCAATAGCCCGACGAGCAGCTTTCTGGGTCGTTAGTAACTCGTTCCAGGGCCCGGACTCCTATCAAAGCCAGCGACCATGAACCAGTGATGACTTTGAGCCAAGGGCAAATAGTGTGTGTGTGTGTAACTGTGAGTTATAGAGACAGGACGTGTCTGAAGGTTGCCTGACTTTGGACAGTTTCTCCGTTTCCTCTGAATGGTCTTTCTCTTTACTCTTGCTGTCTCGTCCCCTGTGTGCCTCTCAGTTTAATGCCCTTCCAGATAAAACAACGCCAGTAAACTTCCTCTTTGTTTCTCTCTCTCCTTCTCTTGCTGATAACCACACTATCTAAAAGTAAGCCCTGGCAGCACTCCCTGTCTTTTCACTCCCCCCTCCCACCTCTCCACTCCACCCTCTCACCTCCCCTTCCGCTCTCTGAGTATAGTACTGTGTATTGTATGTAATCAGTAGATGAGGGAAAGAGTTTTTTTTATTTTCCTTTTCTTTTTGTGGGCCGCCAGAGGAGGTGGCGGGAGCGACTGTGGATGGAGAGGACTGGTGCGTATCTGCTGACTGTCACTTCCATTAAGTGTGCTGTCCTCGGCCGCCTCCCCTATATGCCCAGAACCAGCTCTCAGTAAGCCCCTTTTGTTCAGTGTCCCCCCCCCTTTCTAATCCGTAAACCCCTCAACCTTAAACTTCTCCTACATAAGGATTTAGATCAGTTTTCAGGGTTATATATATTAGGTGTGCAGTTTGGCATCCGTTCCCCTCTGACAGCAGAGAAGAATGAAATCACAATGGTCCACACACTATGGTTAAGCTTCCTTTGCTTTTCCCCTGCCAGTCTCTCATGCTCTATCAATTAATAAACCTTGACATTTATTGGAAAAAACAAATAAAAATGCTTGGTATGGGGATTATCTCATATGAAAACTGCATGCCCTCCCATTTTTGTGTTTGTTTACATATCAATGGACATCCTGATCCCTGGACAACAGAGCGCTGCCAAAAATGAAGGCCTCAAAGGAATTCAGTTTAATGCTGTGAAAGTGCCTTTTCTAAAGGGCAGTGCTGCACGTCTAGTTGTCAATGTCTGTTTAGCAGAGTAATCAGTGCTTTAATTAACAAAAGTCAGTTCAGAATATCAATTATAGTTTTCCCCATATCTGCAGTCATGTCACACGAAGAGACAATTATGAGTGATTGTGAGTTTCCATTGTCTCTTGCTGGTGATAATTAGTTACTTTTCACTGCCCTCTGCTCTCATTTACGATTTCACATTTTTTATACAAATGAGTGGTCTTAAGCTCCCCATTTCTCCAGCAGGGCCTTCTGTTGTCTCTGTCCAGAATGTGGACATCTGTGTGTTTGTTTCTAACGTCACCAGACATTGCCAGCTTCCTGCTGGTGTCACCTGATGTTTTGGGTACTGGCAGAGGCCAGACAGAACTTGCCAAAAACCCACAGTGGGTAGCATGACCCTTTCCAGTGGTTGATTACCAAGAGTCTCAGTCATGATCATGATCATTTGTTGACACTTTATTGTGGTATCATAGCATGCTAACTTGAGCTCAGATATCTCACAATACATGGGTGTCTTAAACTTTATAGGGTTGATGGATTTCTTCAAATTTTGTTGACATTTTATAGAGTTTGTTTTCTTAAACTGCCCCAGGGGGGGAAAGCTATCATTTTCCTACAGTCTCATCCCAGTTCAGACATGCACCTCACTCTGGAACGACAAGCATCACCATGATACTCACTCCAGCCAGAGCTGAGCTTTGATGGCACACAAACACCTCAACAAACACATACTTCATATAGTTACACTTGCATGCGCGTTCACAGGCGTAACTTTTTACTCTCAAGTTCTGCTTATCTTTCTCTTATTGTCAAACACCCTCACACAAACGTTCTGTTGACTGTCCTGGGAGAATACTATGCTCTGGGGTTCCTCTTCTTCCCTGGCTGGTGTAATGACATGGTTGTGGCCCTCTCTGCGGTCGCTGTGAAACAACAGACCGGCTTTATAACCACACCTCTCAGTCAGTTTATGTAGTGTGATGCAGTGTGTGTGGGTGTTCTCATCTAGAGGCCTGGCCAGGGGCCTGCAGTCGCAGTCATCAACCTGAACAATCTGTTGAATGCAACAATGGATTCCCTTCATTTCTTTTCATTTTATCCCTTATTTCTTTCTTGTCTGATTAAATCAACCCTTATGTTTGTACTACTTCTCTCTGTTTGGAAATACTTTGTCATGCTTGATTGTCTCTGAGACATGACTTGGGCATGGTTCTTTCCCAGTTACTGCAGAGCTCTTTGCGTTTGCCGGTTGGCCTGTCCAGACTGGGTAAAAAGTGCAGTGGAACCAATTATAGCAATGGGTTTTGTGCACAGTAAGTGTACCGTGGCTGTAGCGGGTGTGATGGGTTTTTAATGGGACTGAGGCACAGTCACAGATGTAAAGCCTTGTTGTTTTTGGTGATTGCATTGGTCAGTGTGTGATAGGTACGCCAGCAGAGCACGGCTCTCCTTGAATCTGTGACTGATTGTTAAGATCAAGCAACACTCAAGGCCAGATGGTTTCTTGCCATCATTTATAGATCACTTGTTTGTTCTACTGTTTTTATAGCAGAAAAAATGAGAGTCACATTGCCAAGAATTTTTGCAAAACAGAATGAAAGGCCTGTGCTGTTGAGGTTAAGTGCCGATACCTCCATCTGTTACTAACACTGCTCTTGTTGCTTGGGCATTATATCCGAGCACTAAGTGGAAAAAAGAGAATTAAATAACCTGCGTTTTCATTTCCCACACTCATAATTGATGCACTAATTGTGTGCTTATTCACAGAGGGGGTGGAAAGCAAAAACTCATCCTGTAGAAAGTATTCTGAGGATGTTATCTCCTGAGTAATGAAAGTGTCCCTTCTTCCCTGCCTTTGGAGCCAGTGTGTGATCCTGCAACTGGCAAGAAGCTGTACGGTAAATGATATGGCTAGGGCCATTAGCTAGATCTTTGTCTGTTCACACTGCTGGCTCCTCCTGATAGCTGAAGTGTTTTCTGCTTATTAACCACACTGTCATATGCTCTTTTGTGAAGATGCACATTAATCTAAATGCGTGCTAGTACATTAAAATTCTTTCCAGCAGCACACATTGAACCACAAGAGGCTTGATCAGCTAAGAAATGAATGAGAGAATGCCAGTTCACTAGTTTTTGCTTAGCTCAGTGTGGACTATCGAAGAAGTGATTTGTATTCGTGCTGCCTTGCGGTCCCATGCCCTGTTTGCAGTAGCCAATCTGGACAGGGGGTTGTTATCAGAAGGCTTGAATGAAACAGCTGCCTAGCACTTCTCACCACAGCTCTGTTCAAGTCCTTCCACGCCTTTGAAAATGTCGTGTTCTGCCCGTTGTGTCAGACACACTGCTTGCTAATGGCTCCTGGCTCTGATCCAACCTTATCCCACATTCTGAACCTGGCTTTGGTTGCATCAGGCCCCTCGCACAACAAGGAGACTTACCTGGATCATACAAGCCAGCAAGCCTGCCTCTGGTGGGGGGAAACGTCTTTTCACAGTGGTTAAGGCATTTGGAGGATAAGCCATAACCCATGGACTGCTCCATAAGGGCATGGGCTAGCACCTGCCACTGCAAACACACTAATATTTAGCGACGAGAGGGTTACAGCAAAGCCCTGTGGGTAAGCCACACCAGATATTTCACTTCACAAACTAGCTTAGTCACATTGAAATGGCTTTCCCTACTGTTTTGCCTCTGCCCTCTTTCTGCCCTTGACTCTGGGAGCTGCTATTGAAATCAAATGCACGTACGGACTTGTCAGATCCATGAAGCCAGTAGTACCTAGCCTAAGTACATCACCCTTATCTGTGATGTCACTTGCTTCCTCCCCTGTCCATGCTTGTCTGAGCCAGGTCATAAGCCACCCTTCCCCCTCCCTCCCCAGACCTGTCTGTTTTTTTTGTAATGCAGCCTAAGCCTTTTGTTGAGAAGGGCATTAGCCTATATTTGTGGGCATGGGCGCTTTGTCATCCGGACCTGGGAATGGCTGCTCCAGATGGGTGATTAGTCACTACAGTGTGCATGTGTGTCTTTCAGAGCCACTGGTGTGTGTATGTGACCTGAGATAGGTTTGATTACAAGGGGATGGGACCGACAGCCTAAATGAAGATAAAACACAGGTGCTTGCATTGCTTCATGTCACACTCTCCGGTATGTGTGTGTGTATTTGTGGCTTTACATGTGTGGTGTTAATCATCTAATAGCCCTACCCCTCCAGAACATGCCCCCTACCCTATCCCAATACACATCCACAGTCTAATCTCATCTTGACTTCTGACTTGGCTAGCCAGGCTTCCATCAGCAATTTGGAGCGCAGCTCTCATGCCTGTAGGCTGCTGTAATGAAAGCCCCCCCCCAAGAAAAAAAAAGCCCAGCTGTTTGCTCACAAAGTACGAGAATGAAAAGTGGAGAGGAGGAAGAGGAGGAGGATGAAAGCGTCACCAAACCTCTATTGTACAGCTGCAGTCTCATACAACTCACGAAGCAGACCTAACAAAAGCAAGAACACGTGCACCATGAAAGATTAATTGGTTGCTGTTAGCTCTAACTCTCATCATCACCTGCAGCAGTGAAGGTAGGGAATACTGAAAAGAAACGTGTTGCCTGGTGTTGGTGAGGATAATAAGGCACCAGGGGGAAAGGCGTTTTTCTCTCACTGGCCGTTGGCTGACAAAAAGTTTCAGAAGTCAAACACTCAAAAGTTGGAAACTGAAATGGAGAGATGCTGCTTGTTTTTGTTCACCTGGTGTAGTTAGCAAGACGACGGCTCATCAGCGAGCACTGATTACACTGTGGACATGGTTAACAGCCCGTTTAGTGCGTGTGAGTGCTCGTGCGCAAGCATGCATGTGAGCATACCAGAGAGCAACACTGTGATTGTGTGGCACACCGCTGTCCAGACACATCTGCCTGGCTTTAATTAGTTTTGGCTGGCAAAGGGACCAACCGGTCTCTCTGGTGTTTAATAAGAGCTGAGACAGTGGGCATTTATCAAGGTCTGAATACAGCTGAAGGATTGTGCTTTCATTTGGCCAACTTACTAGTGATTGATTTTTTTTATTCTTCTAAGCTGGTTGCAAAACAACTTCTTGCATGTGGAGGCATGTTTTAACAGATCATCTCTGTACATGGTTTAGCTTCTTAATTTTCCTCCATTTTCCTCTCTTGTCAGTTTGCTTTTATGTCTGTCATCTGAGCCATCTTCGTAAGAAGTGTCCCTGCTATAGAGGGAGAGAGAGAGAGAGAGATGGAGGCTATGTTTTGTTGTCTCCTCAATCCGAATCAGTAAGCGGTCCTCTGATTTCTGCTGATGAACCAATATGAGCTGACAGACACCCTCCCCTTCTCTAACCTATCTTCTGCCTCTTCTTCCTCCTCCATCCCTTCACATCTGTGAATGTTACCTGACGAAACTCATTTGTCAGCCCCCCTCCCAGTTCTTCTTTTTCCGTCTACTTGCCCCAGCCACCTGATCCCTCCCTCCTGTTGTGTTCCGCCAGTGCCAACAGAGCCGAACAGACAGTGTGTGTGTGTGTGTGTGTATTTGAGTGGGTGGGGAGTCTGAAGAGACAGAAACTTAACTGAGCAGAGCTGAGGTGCACACAGGTGCAGCTCCTCTTGCTGCCCGAGGGATACCTGTCAAAGCCTCTTCATTTTGGCCTTCTTTCTTCATGTCATCCCCTCTGTGGTCTTTGCGTGTCTCACTCTACTTTTACACAGGTCTAGCTAAGCATTCTTTCAGGACATGGTGGTCCCAAGAGGTGCAGAGCCCACAGGGATCGTCCCTCCGGCTGTTTTTGCCTCTTCATCAGTCCACAGCTTTTGTACTTAAGTATTTTGTGTATATATTGTTTTTGTTATTATCTTTGACTTACAAGGACAAGTTCCCCATAAGGGATAATAAAGATTTCTACCACTATAGTAATATATTGCATGCCAGAAGGGGCCTAAAAAATATGGTGAGGAATTCAAAAGCAGCAGGAGCAGCAGCAAACGTTGCCCCCAAGCTCCTCTTGCAAGTTGAGTGAATGCAAATGGAGTTTTTTTTTTAAATAAAGCAGAGTTCCCCAGCAGTAATGGTCTGCATTCCTTGCACAATGCTGCATAGCCCCATATCGCCCCATTCAATTCCACAGCATCTTCCTTTTTGGGTGGGATTGGCTGTCTGATTCCTTCCTCTGTCAGCTCACTGGGGGAGATTGCTTTGATTTTGGGGCAGACTTGACCAGATTAAATAGAGCCAGTCCAGGCCGTGTGGACGGGTGGCTCCCAGCCATCTTCTCATTTGTGTTTCTCATTGTTGCTTGCAGCTCCCCTCCATTTTTGTTCTCTCCCCTTCCCTTTGTTTGCCTCACGCTTCTGCTCAGTATCTGGCCAACGATTGATAAGACCCAATCCCTGACAATGCTTGGCACGCAGCACAGGATCGGTGGCAATGCCGCTCATGCATTGTGGCGAGTGTGCATGTGTGTCTGTTCAGGGTTTAGGAAGGAGATGGGATGCAGCTCACGTCATTGTTTATCTACCTTTCCACTTCCAGATGGCTCTCAGCAGAAAGAATGTGCTTCTTGACACACTCTTCTCTCTACCCATCTCTTTCCTCACTCCATCCCACCTCTCCTGTGGTTTTCTCTGGTGTATGGACTTGGGTTCAGGTCCAGAACAAACAACGTGAGGTGAGGTGGAAAAGGCGATGGCGAGCCAGGAAGACAGACTGGGACTTGAGAGGGAGCCCTGGAAAGTCAGGTGGTAATCTGTGTGTTAGTTTGAGAACATATGTGCTAGGGCTTTTTCCTCTGCAGCACTTAATGAGTGTTTGTGAATCTCAATTGGATGACAACACATTTGACACATTTGACACACTTGACTTTTTTTTTTTCATTTTTTACTGAGGTCATTGAATCATAAAAATCTCGTCTCAGGCAACAATTGAGTCGGCTGGCCCTAGTCCTCTTGGTCTTCTGGATTGATGGACGGTCAATTCCAGTAGCGGGAGATAATCACAGCGTGTCAGCCTTCACCGATCCAAACTCTTATCTCTGTCTGCCCACTGCCAGCATGCCACAAATGACCACAGGGACACACATTTCTCTTTATTGTTCCAAAACCCAGGGGAGGGAATGTGTTTTTGCGTAGGGAACTTGGCTTTTGTAGGCTTGTGCGACTGCAAAACCTTTCCTGGTTGAGTGTACCGTCACCACAGGGTTGATACAACAAAACTCTCCTCCCTGTTTTGGAAAGCGAATGTGCTTATGATAAGGCAGCTCTATCAAATGTTTTTTCCGCTTTTGCCTGCTCCCTTTTTAGTTGAATTATGCACTGTCTGAAGTGTCTCACGATAAGCCGTTTCCATCTGAGTCCTTACTCTGAAAAAACTTCAACCATAATGTGTCAGTAGTATCAGCTTGGTTTCTGCAATTGCCCTGTGACAATTAAAAAAAAAATGCCTTCACCAACAAGTACAATCACATAAGATGATCTCTGTCTTGGTTGTTTATTGCAACAATGGACTTGGACGAAAGTCTTGTTTCTCACATCTGTACTGTCGCCCAAAGGTCTTTTGAGGGGTTATTTTTCCCTGAATGAGCTGAGCTAATTGTGGCCTAATGGCGAGCTGTTATAGCTTAGAGTGGTAAAAAGCAGTCGGTTGGTGAGGCTTGCTGCCTTTCCTGTGTGGTCTGATTACGCTGTCTAGTTAATGCACCCTCCTCAGATACAAATGGAGGGTGGTTATTGCATCAGGAGAGACAGTCAGGCTGTCAAAATCGCCCTCTCTAACAGACAAGAGAGAGAGATAAAGAGAGATGGAAAGGAGTGAGAGAGAATATATTCTAGAGAGCCAATTTCACTGAGGGGATAGAAGCGTGGTAGTGCAATTATGAAATATAGCTTTCTGTTTCAATAATGACCTTTTCTCCACAGGCTATATATAGGCCAGTGTAAATGATTTAGAGAATGGTCCACCATGTCCTATAGATGATGACCTATGGATTCCTACAGAGAGCAAAGGCAGTTTCCAGTGAAAAATAGTGTCTTGCTGGCACTATGATGAGCAAGAATGGTGGGAATGACAGCTGGGGACACTGGAGGAAGTAGTTTAAGGTACTAGAACGAGCTTTAAGTTGTTGTCCTTGTCCTGCTGTTAGTCACTGCCAGCATACTTGGTATGTATGTGTGGGAGTGCACTCCTGCATTTCTGTTGGAATTCTACAGAAGAAAACAGGGCACACTCTTGTAGGCTGTTTTTTTTTCTTTTTACCATAATTAATCACCAGAGGATCACATGATTGTTTCAGCCCAAGATTCATATTCATAAAAAAATCTCCCTCAGCATAACTTTAGCTGCAAGTCACACATGAAAGCCCAGCGAATCGTGGCCTCAGCACTGCTGCCAGTCGTGCAAAACACCCACACTGCCTGTGCTGCGCTGCTTACTTTGCATCTGTCTGGATAGATACTCAGAGGTGGTACAAACCAGCTGCTCTGCCTGCAGTTGGGCCAAAGTCGGGATGGGGGGAAAAATGAGGTCATGAACTGAAGAACTTCTGTCTGACCTGCTAATATAAGAAACAGACTGTAGTGGAATGTCAAGCTGCTATTAACCAGGAACATGTTTGAGTTGAAAGCATACACAGACACCTGAAATATTTATGCTTAACCTCTTAACAGGGCAATTACACATGCACACATGTTTACATACATATAAGCACATGTCTCCTGAGAGTTATTTCCTGTCTTAGGTTTTCTATGGAGCAGAAGAAGACTTCTATACACTGATATATATAAAGCTTTGTGTATCTTTGCAGACATGAAGTCTAAGGCTTGACTTTACCTTGTTTTCATTCATATTTTTCAATCGATCAAGTAATTCCTGCTTAAATGTTGTGGTGATAAGGCTTCTCTGTTTGATTAGATGCTACAGAGTTAGTTACACTTGAAGGAATTTTATGTGCCAAATAGGCCACTGAGTGATGTGAAAATACCTCATGTTTTCCACTTCATTAACTAACAGTTATTCATTTACAAGTTGATCCAAATAGACCTATCACAGCTGTTGTTGTGTGCCTCTCCACAGTGCATCATTTGTCTATGTTTTGTAAAAACTGCTCCAGATTTGTCATGTTTGTGTTCGCTTTAGGGTTTGTATGGGCACCTAGAGTGGTCTGCAGCTACACATCAGTGTGAGACACTTTCCCCTCATAGCCAGTGTTACTGTTCTCAGCTTCAGACCACAAATGCCTGTCTTTGCTTCAAATATGCCACAATGACCCCTGGGTGTTGGTTCACCATTTGCCCTTCCTCGGACCGCTTTTAGCAAATGCTAACCACTGCATGCAGGTAACACACCACAAGTACTCGCTTGTTTTGGAGCTCTGACACCCTGACCCAGGCTTCAGTGTGTGCCTGTTTTTTACTGCTTCCATCACCTGACCTTTAAGAATTGACCCCTACCCACCCATTCACAGGTGTCATTGTAATGAGAATATTATCCACTTGACCTGTTAGTGTTGCAGCTGAGTGGCAGTGTGAATGGCACACTAATGTTTACTATTTTTGAAAAAAATTGTTTGGTTTCAAGAGTTGTTATACACACTTGCATGCACACCACCCCAAACACACACACAAACATACAACCACAGCCGGCAGTCAGTGAGAGAAAGCCCCCCTGTGGTGCCAGTGTACAGCCATGCCTGACTCCACACTTATTATCACGATTGCCTCCAAAAGGTGGCGGGACACTGAGTGCATTCACTCTGCCAGACAGCTTCATAAAGCGGCTACTGATGGTTCCCAGTGGGGCCCTCATCAGCGGCAGAGAGCAGCGAAGCGCCTCTGGACTTTGCTCTCTGAAGTGACAATAGTTCTCCTGCCGATAGCAGGAGAAAACCGGAGCAAAAGGGGTAAAAAAAAAAACAAGATGGCCGCTGAGCAATTGCATCTGTTGAATGCCTCATAGGAAGGTCATCCAGGAAGTAATGAGGTGAAACGCCGCAGTAGAGCAGTAACTGTCAATCAGTTTGGACATTGTTGGGATATAATGAGTGCCTGTTGTGAGTAAACACCTACATAACTAGGCAGCTCAGTTGAATGTAAACCACCTTTAGCCTCTTCCAACATCTTGCCTCTCTTCCAGTAATCTCCTTCATCCTTCATTCTTTTTTCCTCCTCATTGAAAACTAGGCAAGTAAAGCTACCCATGGACCATTTCCTGAGCATTATCCAACATCTGTCTTGCTCATGTCTCTTGCTTTGGCATTGAAACATTCACTCCTACCCCCACCCCCACCATTTCTCCCTTTTCCCCCCACCCTACCCCTCCTCTGTTAGCTGTCACAGCCGTTGAACGATTTCCTCTCACTGGGAGGCTCCTCAGAGTCACTGTGGCAGTGTCAAACGAGGCTCCTATTTAAGCTCATTAAATGTTTCCAAGAGAATAGGAAATCAATGGTGCATACCATTGCGCGAGAACTTTTCTCTTAATTTAATTTCCCCTCCTCCTTATCTGTTTGCACATCTCTCTCTTTCTTTTTCTCCTATCATTCATGTTTGTGCCTCCTAGCTTGTCGTTTTCCTTTAAGAGGTGGATAGGGCAGGGGGCCCGAAATGTGCCTACAGAAACTATTTCGGACTCGTATTTGTGACAGGCACCATGGTGCGAGGCTGTCCAGACTTGTTGTCAGAGCTGTTTAGCACTCACCACGTGGAGCGCAATCGACTTGAAAGTTTTGCCCACACTGACCTCAGCCGCAGTGTTTCGGCTTTTGTTTCATGTCTTGCTGTTAAGGAAACGGGTTTCGACCAGAACAAAATGTTGCTTTGAAAACATGTGGGAGTATAGGGTGAGGACTTTGAGTTACGATGACCCTAGTTTAAATATCCTCCCACCTCATACTTGATTACTTTGCGTTTTGACTTTCACTCGTCATCTCCTATTTTGTCCATGTGTGTCAAGTTTTGACTCAGGCGAGGGGGAGTGTATATGTGTGTATGCATGCTTGTGAGTCCTTATGAGTACATGTCTGGCAGGGCTTTGTGCTGTTTGAAACTATGCCTGGGGGCTGGGCCCACACCTTCTCTGGAGCTCCTGTAATTGCTCTTTTGGGGCCTTGGCTCTGGCTCTGAGCCCGTCTCCATCACTCTCACTCCGTCTTTCTCCCTCACTCTTTGCCCTCCTCTTTTCTTTTTTTGCCCTCACTCAATCTCTTCTGTCCCTGCATGGCTCATTATGGCTGTTCCCACCTGCCCAATCTGGGAATTCTCTCGTCATACACACAGACACACACACGTACATACAGAGCCACTCAGCAGTTTTCAGAGCTGCCTGTCGCTTGGATGGTTTATGTGCTATCTACTATAAAACAGCTTTGCTAATTCTGTTTTGCCAAGAAATGGAAACAATAGCACTGTCACTTTTTTCCCTCCTACTGGTGCAAACAGACAGTTTCTCGTCTCTGTTGTGTCTGTCGGAGAACCATTTTTCATTAAAAAAAACCCCGGCCTTTCAACCCTAGCTCCTGTCTTTGTATAAACTAGCCTCAGCCACAGGCTGTTAACCACAGGCCCGGTCTTTTCCATTTCGATTCAAGCCCTCCCTCCAGTCTGTCACCCAGCAGCTCCTCCATGCCTGTTCCCAGGCTGGGGGGGTTTACTTTGAAGGATAATGGATGTGGCCAGTTGCAGCTGCTCAGCAGCAGAGCACTATCATAGGAGTTATCTAAGGGCCTGAGAGTGGCCTGTGATGAATGGCTGGGAGCTGTGTGTCTCCACCGATCAATAAGCCACTAGCACCCAGATGAGCTAGATGCCCCTTCGCTCTGCCCCCCTCTCTTTCCTCCCCCCTCCACACATATATCTCCCTCTCATAATCTCCACAATGTTTGTGAACTTTTCCCTCCAATTCATGGCCTGAATTGGGCCATTGATCTTTTATCCTTGGCTTGTTTTAAATAAAGGGCCAGTATCTCCTCTCCACCCAAGCATGCAAGCTCTCTGACAGCAGTTATTGCTACACTGGCGGCAGAACTCGCAAACATTACTTTAGCCTGATCGAAGGTCCGTAATCGGAGAGGGAGAGTAAAGAAAATGAGAGAGGGAGAGCTCGTATGAAGCTTCTACCCCCACTCTGGAGCACCGCTGAGGTTTCCATCACAAGGCTGATGCAAGCAAAGGTCCCCAGTGGATGTACACACTTGTAATGCAGGAGAGAAACACACACACATAAACGCCAAACAGTCTCGCTGTCAGGGCTCATTGAGCGCAACCTGTCCCAAAGCACAGCCCCGCCCTTTCTGAACGGAAAGGGGATGTTTGCGTCTTTGTCTCAGTGTTGTGCACACATGGACGTGAGGTCTCTCCAGACCACCATGTGTGCAAATTTAAATTTCTGCTGTGGAACAACAGGTATGTCGCAGCTACTGTACGTGTTGGTTTTTGATCTGTGTCTTTTTTTTCCGCTCTGTGCTCTGCCGGCGAGGGATTTGTGATGAAAAGAGACGACTGGAAATCTCTCTCTCTCCCTCTCTTCTCCAGGGACTTTGGGTAGTCTGTACATTCCTTTCTTCCTCCTCGTCTCTCACTTCTCCTCCCACCTCGCTCCTTTTCTCTCCCCCTCTAGTTCTTATCTTCCCTCTGATCTGCTGTTGTCTCTGTCAAAAAGAACACATTCTCAGCCTGGTAATTGCACGTCTGCTGGCCACCACACCTGTTGCTGTCATTGCACCGTTGTGGAGCGAGGGGAGAGCTTCGGCCTCTGGCCTCTAAGGCCCAAATGCCCCTCCCCTACCGCCACCTTTGCTGTGGGTGTAAACCCACAGGGAGGAGGGAGTCTGATTTGGCCAGTGTCTACATGTGCAGTATAGGGTGTTCTCACAGTTGATTGTGTTTATCTGTAACCTTGAGTCTCACCTCCAGTATGTGTGTCCGTGCAAATGCATGTGTGTGTCTCAAACCTGGCCAGTACTGACAGTTTACTCTCTTACCCCCTAATCCTCTCCTCCTCCTCCTCTCCTCTCTCCCCTTATCCAGAGCCCAGGCCCTTAATGAAGCTCGGGGTCAGCGGCAGTGTGTGGCTAATTGGCCAAGTTCGCCTGGGGCTCCGGCTGCCTGTGATTGAAGTGTCCAGTGAGCGCCCACCGTGCAGCCGCTGCTGCACCCAACTCTGTTCCACTCCAACAGCCAAGACGCTCCCTGCACCCCTGTCGGCCTCTCCCTAGTGAGTAGCACCCGAGGTCTTTTTGTTTTCACTTATGCTCCCAATACTTTGTCCCGTTTTCTCCGTTCTTGTGATATTTTTTGCAGTCCTTGGGCCTGGTTATTTTCTGGATCACCAGTCCTGCATGTCTTACAGCGTTTTTTAATACTCTTACAAGCATTTATCTTTTGTGTCTCATATTACCAAGCTTCTATCCATCTCCTCTTTTTCTATCCCTATATTTTTTTTTTATTGCTAGACTTTCATTCCCACACTTCGTCCCAGTATTTTCACACTTTCCTTGGCTTGCACCGCCCTCACACTCTTTGTCCTCACTTGCCACAGTGGGATTTGGGCAATTACCATGGTCCCCCATTGGCTAGCAGCCAGAAAAAAACAACTTCCAGCCCCTCTTTCTCTCACGACAGGCTCAGCAGTCCCAGCTCTGGCCAAGCTGCATCTCACTGCTCTGAGTTAACAGGAGGGGTTGCAGGCGATGGCGTCGGGGTGTCTCTAATTAGTCGACACTACTCTTTCTTTTTGTTAGGGCACTCCTGACTCCTATTGTTTTGCTGTCAGTACAATACCAGAGGTAAAGGAACAGCAGTGAGCTCTGGAAAAAAGGACTGAGAAGATGGGGTGTATACAGAGAATTGAGGCAGCAGCTCTGCTACCCAGCAGATAGTTTGACCATCTCACCTGGGAGATACCAAGGCAACGCTTGGCCCCTGAGTCCCACAATACACCACCACAAAAAACACTTTATTGTGTTTATAGAAGTGGAACATTGCTGGCTAGTAAATGGTCAATTGTGTGTGTTTATTTGTCAGGAAACAATGGTCCAATTATAAGTCAGGCTTTGGCCTACAAGTTGGGATAAGTTATATTCTGTCAAAACTTTATTTACACACCAGTAGCTTAGCTATGCTTGTTTATTGGGGTGATTAAATACGTTTTGATTATCTGCTAATTAAACGAAGATCTCCAGCAATTAACTGTAGCTATAATAGTTTATAGAGACAGTTGTAAAAAGTTCTTCTGTTAGCTATTAATTAAGGAGTAGAAAAGCCAAAAAACACTTGGTTGATGAGATGAATGAAAAGGCATGCAACTTCTACATGTAATAAACGTATCTGTTTATGTAGTATACTTTAAAAGCCTCAGGGTGTACTCATTTCTTTGGGGTGCTACATTTGTCCATCTGTGGAGTGTTAAGCTTGACAGACGCCTCCTTTTCTCGCTCATCTTCTCCATAATCAGCTTTTTGCAGGTCATAACTCTTGTGCTCCACTTTCCCTCACATTTCCTGCAGTACTGCATGCCTTCCAGCCTGGCCGCTGGTGTTAAAGATACACAAAATATGGCTCATTTGAAATTTAGGCTACCCCAAGTGGTTGTTCTGGCTGTGCAGAATTAATAGAAGTAAGTAGGAGAGACTACTAAAGATATACTCGTGACCCAAAAATACAACACATTAAATATTCACGTCTTATTTTTGGATTTTTTTTCCCACTGTGTTGATCAAATACTTTGTTTCACATCCCAGAAGATGGTGTAAATGTCATGGTAATGACATGCTTTTTGGTATCCATGTGGATTAGGAGGTGTCAATCATTTCTCCCATGAGGCTTTGCTTAGGCACAGCAACCCCAGAGCAAAGATATTTGGGGGTGAATGATTTGGGATGCACTAGAACAAACAAATCTCTAGTTTGTTGTTGTGTCCTTCTTTTGCTGCGGTGACCACGGGGTCTATAGTTTTCTTATGCAACACTAACCTTTTTACAAATTGCTATACTTTTAGATGCTTTTAACCATCAGTCTTGAGTGTGATATCCCTTTATTTAACTCATTCAAATGTGTTTCTTTGAAGTCTGTCACAAAAATTGGTAAACAATGTCTTTTAATGGATAGTAGTACCTTTG
>JAVQJX010110062.1:0-12391 GCA_036025115.1 Ambassis agassizii | reverse complement strand
GTTCTCATTACTTAATCTGTAAAGTAAAATCCTATGCCACACAGTTTTATGTAATATACATATAAACACTGATATTTCCATCATCAAACATATGTAGCTGCTTCTTTAGTGAGAACATTTTTTTCCTGTTCATTCGTGGTCTGCTGCTGTATCACCAGGACAATTCGACTGCAAGTCCTCTTCATCTGCACAAAAAGAAAAACATATATTTCAGTAAATGTAAAAAAAAAAAATCATTAAACTGCTGCAATGCTGTCACCACACTTACCATTATATGTGGTCCCGCACCAAATACAGTAAAAATGGACACCTCTCAAATAGGATGTCAAAATTTGCAGTTTATCAAAAGACTGTAAAAAAAGGGGGCATATATTAAAAACACATGAACCACCATTAAAAGAGAAGAATGCACTGAAACACATGTGGTTTATCTATTATGAAATACAGTCCTATGTTTCTGTTTTGTTGTTAAATAGTAACACGTGATAAACATGAATTTGATTTTTGTTCTTTAACTAGGAATAAACAAATATATGAAAAAATCTAGATTAAAAAACTAACAGTTAATTCAGTAATTTCCTCTTCCTCCTCCTCCTCCTCCTCCTCCTCTTTCTCCTCAAGGTCATCTTCCTCTTCGTCAGCATCTGCTTTAGGCCAGTACCAGTTTTCTCTAGGGGTAGATATACCCTGAAACACAAAGCAAAACCATTTTATTATTGCCTCCAAGTGCACAGATGAATGATTATAGGTCTGAAAAAAAATCTTCCAACCTTCTGACTGTCAAGCTGCTCACATGAACGCTGACTCCTCTTAAGATCCCCTTCAATCTTTCGCTCCTCTCTTTCTGTTCTTACTCTTGATCTGCAATGAGAAAAGGACAAACGGATTAAATACAAACTGTGAAATTTGAGAGGAGGCATTGTGCATTTCGGTGGCAGCTGCAAACGTCACCTAAAATCCTCCAGAGATTTGGTCTCATTCTGTTGTCTGATTCTCACTTTCTGCTGATAATGCTGAAGCTCCTCCTCAGCTTTTCTTTTCTTCATCTCTTCCATTCCGATGCCCCCTCTGTCTGAATAATTAGACACAAAAAAAATCATATGCACTCGGCTCCATCTGCTCCAACACATAAACTTTATATTTAAAACCATATTGCCCACCTGTTTTGATGTTCAGTGGGATTGGATCAACCCTTCCTGCTCCTGCAAGGGTGATGAAGTTTAACATCATGACAAGGATATAACAGAGAAAAGGGAAGAAGTAATGAAGGATGAACTTGCCCTGTTTTCCAAGGCCATGGCCAGCTTTGTAGCCCATTTTCTGCAACAGTGCAAATCCTTTGTTCTCAGTGCTGATGGAGCTCTGTAAAGCTGTGTCTCTGCTTTCCTTCTCCTGCTCCTTATAGGTCTTCTGACGGTTCTGGATATTCTTTTCTTTTTGCTCTGCCTCCTTTTTCATTGCCTCTTTTACTCGCCTCACCATGCTGACACCTGGTTTCACATCCTGACTACAAGATAGAAAAAGTTATTATTGGTATTAGGAATTCTGCTATTGTTGCTCTTAAAGCAACGACAGTCTCGGTTACCCTCCTCCTCTGATATTGTGGGCAAAATGACGTTTTATTCCC
Organism: Ambassis agassizii; assembly: GCA_036025115.1. NCBI lineage: Eukaryota > Metazoa > Chordata > Actinopteri > Ambassidae > Ambassis > Ambassis agassizii. Next base: position 10,764 of record JAVQJX010110062.1, on the reverse strand, counting down.
CACAAAACACTTACATCTTACTCAGAAATGCATCAGACATGTAGTCTTCTTCCTCGTCAGACATTATGTACATACACTGGAGGATAAATGTAGAAAATAACTGCTACACGTCGTCAGGATTTCTCCGGTATGTGCTGTTGTATTTTGCTCCGCTGATGTTTGGTTCGTTCAGAAAGACATCCCGACCAGCTGCTAGGTCTGCAAAAACGTTCCGCATGTTTGATAAATAATTCTGTATTATACTGAGTTCACAGAAACAATTAAAAAAAACTACAAACATAACATAACAACACAATCCTGGCCTATTTAAAAAATATTTAATTCGTTGTTTTGACACAATTGGTTTGGTTTAACATCGGACTAACTTCGATGTGACACCGCGGATACTCGTCGTCATTCATCCTGGGTCATCGAAACACAGGTAGGATGAGCAATTTTGTTACAGGTCTCCCATATTTCAGGAAAATATGTTTACTGGTGTGTTGTTTGAACGTTTAGATCAGTTAACGTGTAACGACAGAGGGAGAAAAGCCCGTTTAGGTGGGGACTATACAGCCGGAATTTAGCTTCTTCCTCGTAAAAAGTAGCTAGCTTAGGTGGCTAACCAGCTCGTCTGTGAGCAGCTGGAGGCTGACAGCTGTCAACATTGACGCTTCACAGCAATGTCATTTAACGGCGCAGCTTTTTTTTTTTATTATTACACACAAGAACTGTATAATGTCACCAACCGGCGACTTTATATATTAATAGAACGTGTAATACAGCCGTTGAAGAGACGTTACATATCTACATCACTATCTTGGATATCAGGCGCTGTTTTAAGCTAATTTTTAATTTATTTTTTTAATTTTATATACTTAGTTGATCCCTTAGAGGGACCAATGCACATGCATAGAGGAGAGGAGGAGTGGGGGCGGCGCCACAAGCAGCCAGTGCCCCCGAGCAGGTGGGGGCTTCGGTGCCTTGCTCAAGGGCACCTCGGCAGCAACTCACTGAACTGGCACCTCTCCAGCTACCAGCCCACCTCCATGTGTTTTGGTCCAGGGCTGGACTCGAACCGGCGGCCCTCCGCTTCCCAGCCCAACTGAGCTACTGCCGCCCCTATTTAGACGATAGTTTGTCTGATTGGATATGAGTTAATTGTATAAATGGTAGAAAGGAGATATTAATGACTTAATATTGCAGAGACGCAGCACTGTGTTTGAAGACCCACACCATGGAGCTGGCACACAGTTTGCTGCTAAACGAAGATGCTTTGGCCCAGATCACTGAAGCAAAGAGGCCTGTTTTCATCTTTGAATGGCTCCGCTTCTTGGATAAAGTGCTTGTGGCAGCAAACAAGGTGACTGTTCAAATTGTGATGTTGTATTTCTGATTGTGTGATAATATTAGAAGCAGCTTGTGATTATAAGTTGTGTTTGAACGGCAGGTGGATGTGAAGGAAAAGCAGAAGAAGCTGGTGGAACAGCTGACGGGACTCATCAGCAGTGCACCTGGACCACCAACAAGAAAACTCCTGGCCAAAAACCTTGCAACTCTCTACAGCATCGGTGACACCTTCACCGTTTTCCAGACTCTAGATAAATGCAACGACATCATCAAAAGCAAGGATGATACACCTGCGTACCTGCCAACCAAACTGTAAGTTCTTGTTTATTCATAGCCGTATCTATTAATATTCAGCTTGCAATTATCCATATATGTATAGAGATATAACTGCTGCTTTTAGAGTGGCGGGCATATATAGTAGGGGTATTAGCAGTTAAGCCAAATGTTAATCTGCAGAATTACATTTTATGTCTAAATGGGGGATTAAGTGTGCATAAGCAGATATTATGCCATTTCTTTTTAGCTTTAATGGAGACTAATGCTGGGTGTAGCTGCATCAGTCCATGGTCCTGTTAATTGCTGCTGCCTGTTTCTGTACAGTTTTAGAAGGGATGCAGGGTACACACAGGGGTCAAGACTTCCGATCTCACTGTGCTACTTCTGCAGTGTTTAGAATATATAAAAGGTGTTTATGGGTTCTCTTTGACACCTTCTTTACAGTGCTGCTGTGGCATGTGTTGGAGCTTTTTATGAGAGGATGGGCAGGATGCTGGGAAGCTCCTTTCCAGACACCATCAATAATCTGTTGAAGGCATTAAAGAGTGCAGAGGTATATCTTTTTCAATCACAAGATGTATAAATGTAGTATAGTCTGAGGTCAAATGTTTCGATAGAGATATACAATCCAGGAATGGTTGTGAAATCTATTTTAATTCTTTTATTTCCACTTGTTTGCTATTGATCTAGTCTCAAGGTAGAGGAGAGATCCTCCTCAGCCTACAGAAGGTGCTCAGTGGACTGGGTGGAGCTGCTGCATCGTGTCATAGAGATATCTACAAGAATGCACGCTCTCTGCTCACAGACAGGTCCATGGCTGTACGCTGTGCTGTGGCAAAGGTCGGTGTAAGGGGGAAAAGTAACAGGGTCATATATTATTTAACAACAGTGCATTCAGTAGATGTAGTCAAACTAGGAAGTAGACAAAATGATATTGTGTTCTGGTGGTTTATTTCTACAAACTATAGAATTTGCATTGCATAAAGTTACTTTCAAACTTCTCTTTTTGTACACTGACTTATGTTCTTCTGCTGTGTCATTTCATTACTTAATTTCCCCATTGTGCAAAATGATTTCCTGTTTAGAAGGCATTACACCCATTTAACTATACATGGTACAAATGATGTTCATAGAAATAAAAATAGGTTGTTTACAGGGAATCTTTTTGCACATGCATAATATTAATAACATTCTTCTTATCTGATTAGTGCCTGTTGGAGCTGCAGAATGAGGCAGTGTTCATGTGGACGACTGAACTGGAAAATGTTGCGACTCTATATTTCAAAGCCTTGGAAGGGTCAAACTATGGTGTTCGGGTAGCAGTGGCCAAACTGCTGGGCACAGTAATGGCCACAGCCCTGATGCCCAAACAGGCTGCTGGTAAGTTAAGGAGTTGATTTGTGTGTTTGACTCACCAATTTTGTCCTCCATTGTTCATCCTATTTTTTTTCTTCCACAGTGATGCGTCAGAATGTGAAGCGGGCCTCTCTGGAGGAGGTGCTGGAGCTAATGGCCACTGGCTTTCTGCGTGGTGGATCTGGGTTCCTGAAGAGTGGAGGGGAGATGTTGAAAGGGGGAGGTTCTGTCAGCAGGGAGGTGCGGGTGGGCGTCACACAGGTAAGGAGGCTTCTGACATATTTAGAATCGTAGCCTGGATTGTGTGGTTCATCCACCTTATCTGTTGTTGTCTTTATTTGTTGTCCTCAGGCTTACGTTGTGTTTGTGACAACACTTGGTGGTCAGTGGCTGGAGCGCAACTTTGCCACATTTCTGTCCCATGTTTTGGACCTAGTGTCTCATCCGCGGGCCACACAGACACACGTTGAGGCCGTGTACTCACGACGTTGTGTCTCATTCATGCTGCGTGCCACCCTGGGGGGCTTACTTGGAGAAAAAGCACAAATTGCAGCCGGCAAAGAAATCTGCCAAGCCATCAGCAAGCAAATGAGGGCTGTGGGTAAGGAGGATGGGGGGGAAATATCACGGTTCAGAGCATTACAGAGTAAGTACTCATCCATTATTATCATCTTTAATTTGCCCCTCATTGGGTTTCTGAAAATCTTGCATGGGTTGTGCTTGCTTGTGTTGTGTTTGGAGATTGCTTTTCTTTTCTTTCTAAAGTTGGGTGCTTTCTTGGGTTCTGTCTTTTGGAGCACTCTCATCTTTCTTGTCCTTAACCACACATGGCAGCATCTTAATGTCAGTAACATTATCCATTGCCAGCTCAGCAAACATGTTTGAAACCCTCATGCTTGCATTATTGCATAGCTTTCATGGCTTTTTGCCTGTGAATTCACATCCTCTTGTTGCATTATGGTCCCAGAGGAGCATTCAAAGGAGTTGAATCAAGGCATCTGGACTTGTAGAGTTTTCTTGAAGACGTTTCACTGCTTATTCAGTTCACAGAAGAATGGCTCAACACAGGAGAGCCACCTCCACAGGACAAGACTCAGCTGTTCATCTGCACCTTGCTGAAAAGGGACACTCCTTTGAGGACAATAATGTCCACATGTTGGACAGAGAGGACAGGTGGTTTGAAAGAGGAGTCAAGGAAGCTATCTATGTTAAGTTGGAGAAACCTTCTCTTAACAGAGGTGGTGGACTCAGACACCAGCTTTCATCCATTTATAACTCAGTGCTGTCCTCCATTCACAGGAAGTTTCACTCCAGATTACATGATCACAGCAATAATGATGGAATTCACAGTCCCTCCCACAGGGGACACGGGGAAACTATTTTAGAAATTGATGAAGCTGCTTGGATGAGCAGCGAAACGTCTTCAAGAAAACTCTACATGTCCAGATGCCTCGCTTCAACTCTTTTGGATGGTACACACAGTAATGTAATGTACAGTAAGGTAAGTTTTTTAAGGGGAACTGGACTCAAACTTCATTAGGAACACCATATACACACTGACAGTCACACATTTATCACTGATGACATGCGGCATTTGCATTTGTTGAAAGTGGAATACAAATCCTTATACTGAAGTGACACTGTGTTTACAGCTCTGCATGTTAATCAGTCTTTTAAGAGTTTCAAGTGCTAATTGCAGTGCTTGTCTAAATCACTGTCTGTATTAAGGTTAGGTTATTATACTGGTGTTAGAGCTTTCTATACCTCAGACATAGAAAGTGACATCTTAAGAGAATCACCTACTATTATGGTCCTAATGACAAAACCAACCCTGACTGTGCTTGTTTGCTCACACCAAACCATTTGTATTACCTGTTGGCTGCTTCTACTCTCACACCTGGCTGTTGTGTCGCTCTCTTTTAACAGTCATTCATGAAACACACACACGCACACACATCTGAGCGGGTTCATCACTGTCTGCTCCAATCAGCAAGGATTTGTGGGACACCAAGTAAACAGCCTGACTCAGCAGGATGAGGTAACAGTATGGTTGATGGTTACCGTGACGATTCTGTCTTTGCACAAAAGAAAGAAAAGCCCTCCTGCAGAGCAAAAAGCAATTGTTTTTTATATTTATCATTTATAGAATTAAAGTAAGACGCTAGTTAGCAAGCAACCGAACAAATGCTCATTTTACTTCAATACTTCTTGTCTTTTATTTTGTAGTTATCATTTTCCTATATAAACATTCCTTTGAAAATACCGCCAACAAATCACCCTCCACATAAATTACACTTTGTCGTTTTAATCAATATAAATACACATCGATTTTCTTATCAACACTTAACCACAATCACCCAACACAACTTTCTGTTGGTTGTGCACCTGTGATGTTGACAATGATGACGCTATTACTTCGAATATCCAGCAGATGGCAACATATGCTTCTAAGAATTGTGCTAAACTTTCTTACTCTTTGGTATACTCATGGTATGGTTAAAAGCTTGACACCAATTTAAAAAAACAAAAAAAGACATGTCAAAATAGTAGCCTCAGCTGTGTGTATTATGGACACTGTTGGTGTCCTCGAGAAAGAAAAGTGCAGGTTTATGCTTTTATCAGAGAAGCTTAAGAAGACAGGCACACCTTCAGGAAATGACTGTGGTTCTTCTTTTAACAATAGTAATCCAATCCATGTTTGTGCTGGCCGGATGTGTTGGTCTCATCTGGCATCTTAAGAGGGAATGATGTCCAGTTGAGGACGTCCCTGGACAGTTTTGAGTCTGAAAGAGTTTCCTTCATCTGCTGGTTCTCCCTTGTTGCTGCCTGCCACACCACCTCGAGCTCCTCCTCTACCTCCCTGGAGAAAAGAAAAAGAAGAAAAAGAATCAGTCAGTCAAAATCATTTTGTCGGATCAGCAGATCGACACACGGAGAGCTGCAGAAAGTTTGATCTCTACAGATGAACGCAATCAGAATTTCCCTGGGCTGACATTTAATTAGATTTCACAGATAATCTGCACTTTCAGCAGGAGAGCATTAGCTGTGAGAATCAGAAAGAAGACTACATCAATCCTGGTAAATCACTTGACTGGAGTGTACACACAAATATGTCATCGTCTTCCATTAGAGGTTATAAACATAAAAAAAAAATCAGTGCTTTAAATCCTTCTGGCAACAACACTCACCTCCCTGTTAGTAAGGATGTTTTTTTTGTTTTTTTTTTGCTAAAGCACAAGAGCACTTTCCTCATCAAATTAAACCACCGAGCACAATGCAGGCAAAAAGTGGAGTGTTTCTAAATAAAGTGGCAATCACCAGGCTCAGTCAGAGCGTGTTCCACTGCATTCTGGAGATATGGGAATAACTGTCAGAGCGGCATGATAGTTAAAGGCTTTGACTTCCAAAGTGTTTTCTTCAGTTGGGTGATGTTATTTTAGCCTAATCAGCTCAAACAGAGGTGTGATGACACTTTGTGTGGTCACAGCCTGCTAAGAAAAAAGAATCTTTACAAATCAAAGTGAGTACTGCTTGTTCTTAGAAAAAAGAATGGACCTCAGATCCTACAAAATGCGTCAGAAAAAAAAATCAACCTTTCACAATGTCTTCTGTTCCCTGTGCTTTAAGTAATCCTACACTTGTCAGTTTGTAGCTGCCCTTTTTTTGCCTAGAAGACCTTGCTAAAAGCTCTTTGTCCATCTGCTGAAGAGAAAAAATACAAAGGATTGAAGTGATAGCTTTAAATAGTGGATTTGGCAGACTGCAAGAAATAGTGGCTAAACTGTGAGCCAACATATAGGTCATTTTCACATTCTTGTATTTTTGCATTTAATATTTTCTATAAATTCCAAATAAAATCATGACAGATTGCACCTAACCCAACTCACGAGGAGCTCCTAGTGCTTTATTTACATATATATGCAGTAGCTGGCATGTGATGTTGTGATGGGAACAGTTCACTCACAGGATCACATGACTCACAAGAAGTCTGTGAGCAGATGGTTGTAAGTGTTTCGTTTTAGATTCATCTTTGTGCTTAGAAAAACTTTTTATCAGTTTTCTAAAAAAGAAAAAAAAAAAGTAAATTCTCATTATTACCACCCAATCTATTATTAGTCTATTCCACCATAGTACACACATGCATGAGAGAACATTGTGTGTGCATATTTTGATGACGTTTCTCCATGCGTGGTATAGAGTCAAATCAAAACCATTATTGCTTGTTATTTTAAAAGTATGTGTACTTTTAATGAAACAACCCACTGTTTGATGCAGCGGGAGAAAGAAAGAGAGAGATAACGATGAGGGGAGAAAAAATGTAATAGCACCAGAGAGACAACACATAATTACCTGTGTGAGCTGTTATTGTTATAATGGCTGATGCATTAAAGCTCCTCTGTCATAAGCTGTCAGGATGTCAGTTCACACGTCAGCAGCTGAAGCAATCAACTGCTCTGTCTGAACCCGCTTTACTGCTAATTACAGTGGAGGGGAAGCTCAGCAGAAGACAAATGTTGAAAAATGTGCTTTGAAAAAAACACTAAGATATTGTAGATTGATGAGAATTATGATGATCTTTGGTTAGGAGGATGAACACAGTTGATTTATAATGTCCAAGTATGGCTGGATTTTTTTTTTTTAACAATAAATCAGTGCGTACAGTAACAAAGTAAGAGTTGGGATTAAAGCAGTGAACCTAATGATGCTGTCACAACTGAAACACACTTATTAAAGGATGACACACTGTATAGTAACTTATCATTCACTGATGTGCCGTGAGACCACACACATTTATCTTCAGGACATTAAGTTTACTGTTAAAAGTCACAAATGTGAGCTCATTCTTAATTAACATCTTCCCTTGAGTGGTTGACTAAAAGCACCGTCCCTCGTTTCCCTTGTGCACAAACCGTCTGCTAATTACCTCCAACCCAAACTGTTACCCTTGGCAACCGCTCTCACCATTGCTTCCAATGAAGCTCCTCACACAGAATGCACAGATTCATCCTGCCACTACACAACATGAAAATTCCAATAGCTGTGTGTGTGTATATGGATGCTTTGTTGGAGTGTCCACTAGGCCACACAGATGCAGTCTGACCGCTCCTGTGCACAGAAAAAGCTCTGCTCCACTATCCCAATACACCTCCATTACAATTATAGCTGCTGGTAAGCTCAGGATTTGGTCTATCGCTCTGCAGCAGAGAAACTCCCTCCTCGCCACCCCTTGCTCTGCCAGTTCAGACACTAACAGTATTCAGAGTTATTCTGAGCGGTGGGGTTTATAGGTTTGGCTGCGACACAGCTACAGGGAACAGCAGTCACATGGGACTATCAGTTGTTAATTGTTAAGAAAGCCGTGGTTCCATAACTGAAGAGAGGTGTTTCACTGCAGTACGTCTCTCTGTCAATGCAAATGCTCGATTCAATAGTAATCTATACTGATACATGTGCTAATAGAGTGAGCTGTGTGTTTGAACACTAGCCGTTCATGTATCAAAAATCTGCTATTTTATTGCTTGTTTCGGTCCAACAAAAGGACTATTTTATGTAAGCTGCTAGTGAGTGGTTGTTTCTATTAGCAAAGTATTCCTACTGTGTTGTGACCTCACCTCAGTATGTGCAACACAAAATAAACCTTCTAGCTGGAGCTTTGAAAGGAACGGTAGCCACATAATCATCATCTATCAGTGGCAATTTCATGCTACTTTATTGTGCTCTTCAAAAGAAGGTTTTCTCATCATATCAACAGTACTGCATCATTATAAAGGAGTAAGGGTCAAAAAGAGTCACAGCAGGACCCATCGCAAGGTATACAGCACCCGTGTCTACTGACAAGAATCCGCCATGATCCCCTCTGGTTCTATCTGCTCTGCTTCACTACTGATACTGATGAGAAATCAAGGAATAATTAAGTACGGCTAAAATGTGTTTATCCGCATTCTTGGGTTATAGCATTAATTATGCATGAGGTTTAAAGTGTGTACACACCATTAACATAAAATAATGTCAGCAATTCACACTGCTTATTTTCCAGTCTGTGAAAACAGGAGAGATTAAAGCAGAAGCAGCAGCAGCTATCACAACCAGTGTTTCTACAAACAAACTCCCCTTCAGATTCATCATATTAGTTACTTCAATAGCATCTGCTGGTGCAGGTATGTCTTATAAAAGCATATTAAACAAACTTTGTCCTGCTGCACATTTATTTTAAAGAAATGTAAATGTGCTGAGAATGGATTTTTTTTTTTTTTTTAGTCAGATCCTCTGCTAGCTCTGTGATAAAAGAAATCAAATAAATGTGGACTATATGTCAGGAAGGAAAAAAAATTTGTGGAAGCTGTCTTTGTTTAGATGCACTATTCCTTTCTATGTTTTTGTGGCTACATGCTGTGAAGACAAGGCTGCTTTTATAGGGGCAACAAAAAAAAAAGTGCTCTGAAGCCTCAGTTCTCTCCTAAGCTCCTGGAAGTCTTGGGCAGTGCTGCTTCCCTGGAGGCTACGTAGAACTCAGCAGGCAGGCAGCAATCACACCCTATCAGCATCTCTGCTGCTGTAGCATGGGCAGAATACAAAGCAGTGGATCAGAGAGCAAAGAGAATGAGGCACAGATAGATTTTTCCCCTCTGTTTGAATGTGAAAAGTTTGTCTTGAGAAGCCTAGCAGCCTAACGGACTGTTACTTTATTCAACCCCTATAATGCTTGGGCTGAGAAAAATATAGACCTGGTTTCTCACCTCTAACTGATGTGAACTCCTGCTGCCGGACACGTGCATCCAGATGACCTGTTAAACCTGATCCTGTAGTCACACTGCGGTTTTGTGGTGTGGTAAAGCTGGCACATTAGTAATGTGTGTGTGATTCGCCCTCGGGGCGGAGCAGGACAGGATCGTCTAACAATCTGATTAGCTTGCTTTCATTTGATAGCAGCAGGCAGCAGGCCCAGAGACAGAGCTAAAAACAGACTAACAGGGGAATAAAGAGGGAAGTGGTGGTAGCAGCAGCCTGGGTGTCACACTGGAGAAGTTTGACACGGTGGTATTGAAGGGATGCGCAAGACAGAAATAACATCATTTTTATGCCTCTGTATTTTCTGTCCAGTAATGCAGTGTTAACTCAAACACAACGCTGCTGCTACTACAGCGTTAATAACAGTTAGTAAAAAGCTGATGTGATTCTTCCACCCCCAAACAATCCAGCTTCTGATTGGGAATACACTGTGAGAATTGAATGGCTGGTCCTGAGAGGGTTTAGTGTGGAGTGAGTGATCTGCTGTGTCCACCACTTTACAGGCACGTCAGCATCTATGTCTTCAACCTGGAGATGAAACTGCACTGCGCTAACGATAGAGAGGAGTGGATATCTTTAAAAAAATGTAACTTACATGTTTACGTGTGTGTGTGTGTGTGTGTGTGTGTGTGTATACGTATATATACATATACATATACATATACATATACATATACATATGTATGTAGGGTGGTGCAGATGATTGACTAAATATGTTATCAGAGAACAGAAGCAACAGCTGACTCATCCTCTTATCAACCAAAGTCAACATTTACACAGTTACTTCACCATCTGAGCACTATGATTGGATGACTATGGCAGCACATCAGAACATTATTGCTAAAGAGTTGATGATATGAAAAATATACGAGCCTCCACACGAAGTATGCTCGTCATTATCCACTATCCATGTCCAATAATGTGACTTATTCCATGAACTGAACTGTAGTATTTACACTGTTTTCTCTATTTAAATTGCACTGCATTCTTTCTTTGTGAAAGTGTTGGGGATGA
>JAVQJX010110002.1:0-12491 GCA_036025115.1 Ambassis agassizii | reverse complement strand
TGATAAATTTTAAGATTAGGACAGAGGCACCCTTGAGTATGCGACGAAGCCCAGCTGTAAACAGTAACGCAGTTTATTGTCTGCAAAAAAAAAAATGCCACAATTAAACATTGCCTTGTGTGCTATGCATCGTAATGACTCCCATAAAAAGCTGAGGCCGAGAGGCATTCCTTCAGCAACTTCTGAGCACGAGGCGTATGTGTAGTGAAACCACAGAGTCCACACCAGAGCTAAAGACCCAGTCTCTTTCCCCCCCAGTCCTTTTTCCCACCAACCGCCCATAATTACGCTTATTGGCCCCTTGTTTTATGTCTGTTTTTACTGTACACTGCAGTAGGAAGGCGATGCATAGGAAAAGGCCTGTGTTCTGGCTGTCTGGACTGCTTTGTTGGAAAAAAAAAGTGATATAAGTGGCTCTGTCTACTTCTACCTTACCTGAATAGATGCAGAGAAAATAAGCTTTGAGTGGTTACAGTTAGTGCAGTATATCTATCAAGCTCCATGCCTCCTATAGTGTTGTGGATTTCTTCTTATATAGTGTAAGATTTCACTCCTCATGTCATCACCGCTGCACAGCTGCAGTCTGACAGTGTAAAAACAATAAAATGATTCCCAGCTCTGTAGTTTGAAAAATGCTGTCTCAAACTTTTTGTGAGAAGGTACGTTCAATGTGAACACAGCTCAGAGTGGCAGACAATCTTCTTTCTAATTGGATTTCCAACCAATTCTATCCAGACAAATGCAGCAGTTGTGAAATTGTGTTCTGTATTGTTGAGTAAAATTGGTTTCTTTCATAAATCATCTCTTTTTTTGTATTTATAATTGCTGAGTAATGTTCCTGTTGTGACCTTACTGACAGCACCACCATGTCTAGTAATAATCTCTGTTGCTCTGGATTATTCATGTGTAATTGTTGTCATTTTTGTGCCTTTTTTCTCAGGGTGACGCGGGCTCCTCTGCAGCAGGCATCAAGGTAAGAGCTAAGCTAATGCTAAGTGGAGTTTACAGAGTAGTAGTAGCTACAAGCATCAGAAATGTACACATAAAGACACTGATGATAGTTAAGCCGCAAACAAACTAGTTCTTACTAGATTATCATGAGCTAAAGACACACAAAAAACTGACTAACATGGAAAAACTAACATGGAAAAATGTCAAAATCACAAAAAGCAACTTTTAAGTCGCTAATCTGCTGAGCTAATGCTAGCTTGCTAATAGTTAACAAATTGCCAAGAGCTTAATTCAAAAAACAACAAAAAAGCTAAGGATAATTCCCAAATAATAGCAGGTTAAAGTTAACGCTAACTTAAAAATGAATATCTGGTATAAGGTGAGGGGTCATAAACCACAGTCCTACATCACCCAGAATGCTTTGTGATCTCTCTGCTATTGGTTAGATTGTCTTTAGCTTCTGTAGAGGAAGTGAAGAGGTAAAGGTCTTCAAAATGAGGTCAAGTTTAAAACTGAGAACTGATAACTGTTGAAGAATTTGATGCATAGATCAATGAAGGGCAGAAGTGAAGCAAAGAAAACTTTGCATGTATTTCAGGGTGAACCGGGAGAACCTGGACGAAGCGGACAAAAGGTAATAACTGCTCTTTGCTCAACTGTCATGGTAGTTTATATGAATTCATATGCTGATCTCTCTAAGGTTGGCTTGTCTGGAGCCGTAAGGTCTAACACTTGTGGATATTCAACATCTTTTGTGTCTAAAGCCACCAGGATTTCCTATTGTGCTGCTCCACATCAGTACAACTTTGTGTTGTGTTTTAAGAAACATTTGTGACCTTCATATTTTTGACACACATTCTAATGCTATATAGGAAAGGTTTTCCTACAAAATAAAAGCACCAGCGCCTCGTCTAATGACACTTTTTAATCCCATCCCATTAATCCCTCTTCGCTTTTCTCTGTTTCCAAACACACAGAGATGCTATTAGATTTCTGCTGTGCTACATAAAAAAAGTTTTTCAGTTGTTCAGTCTTATCTATCATTACACATCCACACTGCTTGTGCTGACACGAACAAAAAAATCATTTTTCTCATCTTAATTCCAATCATAAGATTGAGTTGTTGTGCCTATTAAAGATTACCATTGGATGGTGTTCAATAAGTGTCGGTGAAGTAGTACCCACAACAAAGACTTTCATTCATTAACTGTTGCTTTCATTTGCCACAATGGAAATTTACAGCCTCCTCTCTGATCCCCTGAGTGCCGTTACTGTTGATCATTCTCGTGCAGCGCTAATCATTTCTTTTCATATGCCATAAATACAATGGTTTTAATTGAGCGTTAAATTATCCCAAGCAAGAATTTTTATTTTGAAAGCCTCACAAGAGGCCAGACTTGAGTCAATTGACTGTATGTTACAAGAACTTGATGGTAATGGGAGTCTGGAGCCCTTAACTTGACAGTGACCCGACCTTGGTAACAGAGAAATAGGCCAACTTCTCGTCATACTGCCAAACTCTAACGACCCCGAAGCCACAGCAGCTTTTGCTCACACAGCTTTTTTTTTTTTTTATGCAACTCAAACCCAAAGTATCAGAGTTTTTCCTTCCAGAAACCAGAGCTTTTCACACCTGCCCAAACCAATAAAATCATAGAAAATCAAACTCCATTGCACTTTTGTGAAGTGTTATAACAAGCACTAATCACGCTGTCAAGCCATGGCCTGCATGAGATGGTATGAGAGTGCATGTGCAGTACCTTCTGCTAATGACAGTCAACACACACTTGTAGACAGCAGGTCGCTTTTCAGAATCACAGCAGCTCTATAGCCAGAAAAAGAGAGTAGAGTGCAAAGCTAATAAGAACCCCAAAGAGCCTACAAATGAGGCTTGACTCAGCTTAGCTTGGCTTGGCTGTAACATGTCACACTCTTCCTGTGTAGGGAGAGCCAGGACTTCCAGGGCTGCCTGGACTCCCAGGGATAAAGGTAAATGCTTTGCTGTTTTCATCCCCCCAGTGTTGTCCCTGTCGTCCACCCGCTTCAGCCCGTCTGCGCCTTGTGTACGACACATTAAGGTGTCTTACGTTTCCTGCTTTGTGGGATTTGACTTCCGTGTGCAGCAACACGAGCATCTATTAGAAATCCCCTTGAAAACACTTCCTGGAAGTGCCTATCAAGAGACAAAATTTTTTTATTGAATGTTTCAGAGTTTCTACAACAGATCTGTAATCAGCCACTGCCGTCTTCTGTTTAAAGAGCAGCAACCACCACAAATATATTTCAGGACCATTAGCTTGAAATATAACATGTGAATGCAAGGAATGCTCGCACAGGCATGATGATGATGCTTGTTACTGTTTTGTTTTTCTGCTTGTAATATGCTGGCCTTGTAAAAGGGGGGGGGGGGGGAAGGGCGCTTTCATTTGACTTTTTACTTAAGAGGCCTGTATGCTTGATGGATTCTAACAATATTTTTGCTAACGTAGCAAAGCTCGGCTCGCACTTTGTTCTGCTCTGCATTCTTTTGCTGTTTATCCAATCAGAGTTTAAAAAGTTTTTCCAGCCAAATGTCCATTACCCCCTTTCTCTCTGCAGAGGGGCTTCCAGTGCACACAGTGTAAAATACTGTAGGCTGCAGATTGTGTCATCATATATTCCAGTTTAGCAACGATCACATGTAGTGTAAATCAAATCCAGGATCACACCTCATACTGGCTGCTCTCGCCCTCACACAGACTCTTAATCAGCCTGTGTGCCTTTGATGAGTTTCTAACAAGGTCTGTCATAACGTCTATTAAGGTCCTGTAAGAGAGTCATTAATATGTAACTGGGGTATAAATGATCAAATGTGTGATTTATGCATGATTGTGTGTGTCTGCATGCCTGTCATTATGAATATATTAAGCCATGCATCTTGTGTATGTGTTTAGCGCTCATTAGCAGCGCTAAAGATGCTGTGCGGAAACATGACTTACAGTTGTTGTTGTTTTTTTTCTATCAGGGTGAGCCTGGATTTCTTGGTCCCCAGGGAGAACCAGGGCTTCCAGGACTCCCAGGAATGAAGGTGGGTGACTTGAGTTCATCTTGTTTACGGAGGATTTTGTCACATACTTGCAGTTTTTATCACATCCTGTTGACATTAAAGACCACCACTTCCTCGTCTCATCATCCATTATTATCACATTACCGACGTGTTTCTTCAAAATGTCATTTAAATGAGCTAATCCTCTTGACATTATCACACTGTGGAGCCAGCGGTGATAATCCAGACACACAAGAATTAATGCCCGCATTGTCCTTTTGCATCAGACTGTTTGTGTTTGTGGTGTAGTCACTCAAGTCATATTTCTGACTTAAATGTCAGCGTAAAGCTAAAAAGAAGCAACATGAGTTCATCAGCTAAATAAGATAACATGTTTGTTTTTTTCTGCAGACATTACTTTGTTCTTATTAAGCAGGTTTGAGGAGAAAAGTGAAGATGGTTGTGAGGCAAGAAGCCCAGAGTTATACCACACCCCCCTCTAGTGGCTGTCTGCTGTCACTTCAGCATTAAAATTCACACAACTGTCTTTTAATATCCAGCCCTGAAGGACAAACACACACACACACACACACACACACACAAAAAATGGCCGCTCCAGGTTTCTTAAAAAACACACTCAACCTTCAAGGGTCACCAGAAAAGCAGACTGTGCTGACTGTGCATAAATATCTATAATTCAGAGTGAAAATCCGTCGAGTAAGCACGGGAAGCTCTCGCAGCCGAGTCAATACAGCATAACATTATGGAAGCTGAAGGCCATGTTTCAGAAGATGTACCGCAGCTCCTCTGCTGCCAGCTCACCTTTTTTTTTTTTTTTTGTTATCGAGCTGTTTGTTCTTTTAACTCTGCAGGGTGAGAGAGGCGAACACGGAGTGGCAGGAAAGGGAGAACGAGGAGACATTGGACCTGCTGGACCAAAGGTCAGTATAAGTGTATGGCATGTCTTCAGTTTAAACTTTATCTTGTCTCTTCTCCTCTCTGTTACTTTGCTGCCACCTAGAGGCTCTTTGATCAAACCACACCCACTAAAGCACTGACAATAAGATGCTTTTTTTAATCAAGGGCTCATTCATTCTATCAAATGTCCACTTGTGTTAACAAAGAAAGCTGGCTAAACCATTATAGTCTGGATTAAGAGCCTGGCTTTCCCCAGAGTCTGTGTAAAGTAAACCAAATATAAATGAGTTGATCACTGTTTATGTCTGGCACTGACTCAGCAGGTACCTTTAAGCTCCAGTCTAAACTCAAACAAAGCAGCGATCTGGTTCACATCCTATCAGAATCCCCAAAAGAGAAACCCCAGCTTTGTCAGTGAAAGAGTTCAAATAAACACTTTCTGCGCTGCTCCGGCTGCAGTGAAGGCGGCCATGCTGCTCTCTCAGGAGGAGCAGAGAGAGAGATTGATGATACATTCTCTGTGAAATCACATTTTTTTTATAGCAAATTTGGACTGAACCCATAAAAAAAAGAATGTTTTATATTTTCCAATTTTATGCTTATGTCTCATTTGAGTCATTATTCCTTTTTTTCATAACAGGGTTCACAAGGAGAGGCTGGGACACCTGGTCCTAAAGGGTCAAAGGTTAGTATGACAGATATGTTTTCTTTAATTTAATGGACACTGCTTCATTATTAGACCCTGGGTATTAAAACATGCTAAAAACATTAAACACTGATATTGGATTCTGCCATTAGGTGATCACGTCTGGTTCTAAAGCTTCAGATTTCCATGCAGAAATGGCTTTTTTAAACACATTTTTTTCTCACACATTAGGGAGAGACTGGTGATAAAGGAGACACAGGCACTATTGGCCCACGGGTAAGCAACAATACCTGTTTCCTACTTTTTAATGATTAAAACAAATGTAAGGTGTAATAATGTAATGACATACTGCCACCAGAGGGCAGCAATTCAAGCCATAGCAGATTATTGGAGCAAAAACACTTTAATAACTGTCATGTATTATTCTAATATTAATGTATATGCCGTGTGTGTTTTAATGTGCAGGGCCCTCCTGGGCAGAAAGGAGACCAAGGAGCCACTGAAATCATCGACTACAATGGAAACATTCAGGAAGCTTTACAGGTTAGTCAAGTCATTTATTGAAGGTTTAAAAGCCATGTAAACGTAGGCAATTTTAGTGTATTAGCGGTATTTGAAAATGCAAACGTTATGTCCTTTATTGCAAAATAAAGCTAGCATTTGCCAACTAATGTCTGTGTGCAGAAATGTGCTGACACAAATGTTTCTTTCCTGTGTCACCTCTGCAATCTTATCTCTCACCTCCTCCCCTTTTCCACTCCTTTGGCCCACTGCAGAAGATTACCACTATTACAGTGACGGTAATTCGGCTCTGTGTATTCTGTGTATTGTGTCATTTCCACCAGTGATTCATTTTCCCTTTAGCATGGAGCCCATCCCAGCCTGAGCACTCTGGTTTCTGCGCTGCCCTGCTGTATTTGCTCTCCCTCACCTGTCAACATGTGTGGCTGAATGAAGCAGAGATCAGTGCTGTGAATGTGCTTATGTATGATTGGCTTTACCTGCTGCCTGGATTACTGGTGTCTCCTGGTCCTGTTAAACATCAGGTCACGTCAGGATTTAAGAGCATTTCCTAAACATAGTCCATCAAAATTATATTGGAAATCTGCACCAATGGTGGTACATATGCTATGTATAACCATAGCATGCTTAGCGTAGCATACCTCAAAATTTTCATGGAAGTTATCCTTTTTTTTGTCACAACTCCACAAAAGAAAATTGAATTCAACTTTGTAATCATGTTTTGATTCCCCCGACAAAATGATCATTCTTCACCATATCAATATCATCTATTTCCACCTAAACTGTTGCTCTCTCAGGTCTCATATCCTAACATCAGTCATTTCCATGTACGTGTGTTCTTACTGTTATGTCCTCTGCATGTGTCTTGGAGTCGAGCTGACATGCTAACATGTTTTTCTGCAAATTATTTCAGCCTGTTGTTTTTTTCCCCTTATGTTTGGCTGTGGTATTTTCAGACAGGATAAACTTGATATCTGAGCTGGTCATGCAGAGGTATGGTTGACATGATTGGGGTGTGATCACTTCTCTCTTCTTGTGTAGGGTCCTCCTGGGCCTCCAGGGCCGATGGGTCCACAGGGCATAAAGGTAAAGAAATATCTGCATTTTTATTAGCTTAAACTTAGACGCATATCTGCCGTGGAGAAATTAACATATGTGTTGTCTGTGGTTCCAGGGTGATCGTGGCATGCCTGGTCTCCCTGGACTCGATGGAGAGAGAGTGAGTTGATGGCCCTTACTTACTGTATATAACTTTGCATTGTTTGCACTTTGAAATGATCACCTCAGTGTGCTTACGTAAGTAGCCATAGTGTGAATACCTCAAATGTTTCCTTCAAAACTCTCTTTTGTTCATCCTCTCTCAGGGCTATAAAGGATCTAAAGGAGACATGGGGATGCCTGGAGCTTCGGGGGAGAAAGGAGCAACTGGTTTACCTGGTTTACCTGTAAGACCCGGCATCTGATAAAAGCCTGAAATAGCTTTTTTCTGAGTCACTCATCTCATGAAGCATTTGTTCCTCAGGGTGTCAATGGAGTAAAAGGAGACAAAGGTGATGCAGGACTACCTGGTCCTCAAGGTCCTTCTGTAAGTAACATTACTTAAGCAAAATCTCTCATCCTGCGATGTGATTATCCTTCTGTTTAATTGATCAATTATTTCTATGTTTAATATTTCAGATTATTGGCCCTCCAGGGCCACCAGGGCCCCATGGACCCCCAGGACCTATGGTACATTTTAGAATTTGAGTGTTGTATGGTTGCACTTCGACTCATTGGAATGTAGGATGTGTCAAAAGTTTCTCCACCCTTCTGGTGAACAGACTCTACCCATGTACTGTATATACAGGTGTTATGTTATGCTTTTGTTGCACAAGTTCCACGGTGACACATGAATTACACACACACAAAGGACACACCATGGAGTACTAGTCATACTAGAACCTATTGAAAATAGTCTAGCATTAGAAGACATCTGTCTGCGCATGCTATTTTAATTCCCGTGTAATTCCACCGCAGTGTTTTCTGGTATAAAGTCACCAAGAAGCAGATAATTAAAAACAAAAAACAAAAAAAAACTCATCTGTGGGGAAATTTCACGCTGCTACACTTGTTCCTCTGATCTAACTGTTGCAGCTTTTATAGCAATATATTTGCTGAAATACTGACACAAGTAAAGTAAAATAATTTAGCACACTAATATTTGCCATTTTTTCATGTGTTTCAGGGACCTCATGGCTTCCCTGGACCAAAGGTGAACCTCAACATGAATATACACACTGACATAAAGACAACAGGTAGCTCTTCCACATACTCATATGTGACACCCTCCTCTGCCTCTCTTGTGTTTGTAGGGTGAACCTGGTTTGAACGGTGTGAAGGGTACACGAGGTGAAGCGGGACACAAAGGGGACCGTGGACCTCTGGGTCTCCCTGTAAGTAGAGCCATGCAGCACACACACACACACACACACACACACACACAAGGCCCTTTCCATCTATTATTTCTTCAGACATCCTCAGAAATCCCTCATTTCTACTTCAGACTTGAGCGTGTGTGTGTGTGTGTGTGTAGTGTGTGTGTCTGTGTGTGTGCCTAAAATGCCTTCCTCATTTTCTGTCCTCATATTCATTTGCCTGTGCTGACTACTTTGCCAAACTCCCTGTAACACACAGTGTAATTTAGTTGTTGTAAACCCTGCCATCAACCTGTCCTAATAACAGAGTTCATCTGGTACTAATCCCGCCTTGTTCATGTCACTCATACCTCCATAACCACACAGGGAGCCTCCGGCTTGGACGGCAAGCCCGGAATTAGGGTGAGTGTCATGTGACCAAGAGGCTTCGCCACCCAACTTCTATCTACCTCCATACAGTCCCAACATTTTTTTTTTACCCATGTCACCTCATTTTTTTTTTGTGTCACTGTTTAGTTTACAAAGTCGTAAAGCACACTGAGTTTATCTGACAGTGTTACAGCAGGCATTTCAAGGCTCTTGTTTCGTCCCGTGCTGCATTAACTCAGCATTAACACACACTCATACATTAACTGTGTCAGCAGTGTTGTAAACGTCCGCTGTGGCCAAATGCACGTCTGCTAGTTCTGTGTGCTGGTTGTAGATCAAATCAGATGGAAATATTCTACATATATGACGATTAAATTTTATTTATTTTTTTATGTTTGAAGAATCTTAACTCATTATAAAATATATCAACTCACCATAACAACACTACTCTCTGCAGGGCATGGATGGACCTCCGGGTCCAGCAGGTCCAGCTGGGCCAAAGGGCGACATAGTAAGAATGGATTCATTCAAAAATACTTGAACTTTCATTTTTAGCGGCTTGTCATTTTAAAATAACTTTTGTTTTAGGGTGAGAAGGGATCACCTGGTGAACCTGGACCAAGAGGACCTTATGGACTTCCTGTAAGTTTAGAACATGACGTGACTCCATCCACTTTTCAGCTAGCTGTGTGATGACAAACACTGTTGATTTTCTTTGTTTTTAGGGAGCTCCGGGGACACCAGGCTTGGATGTAAGTCTGTTTACACTCACTGTCTGATTTAGTGTAAAGAGAAATCAAAAAAAGATACTGGAATTAGTCATTTCACCATTTATTAAGTAGCTTCTTGAAGTATTATGACACTCAAGATTAATTCTTCAGAATCAAAGGCTACAATGTACATGTACACATTTTCCTTTTCCATCATGATTTCCATTGTTGCCCATCACACCAGTCTATCCACATTTTATCACAGATTAAAGGCACTGCTGTGTAAGTATAAAAGCTCATCAGCTTCCACAGTATCAAGCATTCTTAGGGTATTTCCTAGAATATTTGTACAGGCTCTGTGGCTGCTCAGCTGGATCCATCACAGCCAAACATTTCCCAGGATTCATTGCACATGGATGATGCTTGTAGGCTTGTGTAGACTCCACAGAATTGGGACACAGTTTATGTGTGGAAATATAATTTAAGCCTCAATCTGGGATTTTACATCCCAATTTTTTTCTTCTCCTCTTGTATAACAGTACACAAGTCATCACAGCTATAAACAAAGGGTGGCTGTTAGTTGCAGATTTTAAGTTGTTGCCCTTGATCCTATGGAGGTTCTGCTTCCCCAGTTTACTATTTAAAAGCCAACCACACAGCAGTAACTACTCTCTTGTCTTTAAGAGTGATAAAGTGGAGTTGTACTTTTACAGGGATTGCCAGGCTTAAGTGGAGAGAAAGGCGACGTTGGGGAAAGAGGAGAAAAGGTAGATGTAGATATGCTGTAATGGTTTGTTGACCGTAACATTACAGAGGACTGATGTCAATGGACAGAGACAGGACTTTATGCGGTTGCAGTTTGATTTAAATAGAGGCTGTAAAATGTAGCTGAAAAAGGAGGCTGTTCCATTATGTATATATTTTTTTGAATTTATTAGGATGGTGAATTTCTTTTATGTTTGCAGTTTGTTTTATAGCTTCTTGACAGATGGGCTCAATTGGAGACCCGACTTTGCATTGAATCCCATCCCCAGTTTTTGTTTTCCCACTTTTGAATGATTTACTGTACCATCTCATTTTCGCCCCCAAGTCCAATCTCATTCTGAGACATTAAAGAGTGATGTCAACATTTTAGACCAAACAAGTCCATTGACAGCAGGCTCCATATTTATTTTTTGTTTCCATGCATGAATAAAACCCTGAAACATTCCCCCTCCTATTTGAGCCTGTTGATAACCCTTCCCTTGGTTGTGTTGTCAGTCAGTGTTCAGTGTGTCTCTTAGAGCTCTATCCTCAACATATAGACATACTTTGAATGCGTGCTGTTTTCTAACAGAACCCTGCTCCTCTTTCAGCTCTATAATCCATTTAATTGAAGTGATTTTAAAAAATTATGTGCCAAATAATATCATGTGTTATGATTTTTTAACATTTTATTATTCAGTGTTTTGTACATTTAATTCTGTCTCTCTGGAGGTGTTTTCCCTGCTACTCCTTCTCATCCTTTATGCCCTTGCCCCTCCTTGGTGATGAAATGTTCCACTTTTTCCCACTATTTCCCCTTTTTGTCCTCTTCCTGTCATAAGGAATGTTTTTTGAACACCTATTATTGTCTCCCTTCCTATCTAACACTTGTCTTTCTCCTTTGTGGACCATAGTCTCCCTTCTTTAATCCCTCTTAATGGCTAACATTGATGAAGAAAAAAAAGTGATTTTTAACTTGACCAAACCATTGTATCCACAGGGGGAGAAGGGAAAGAAGGGCAAAAAAGGGCCTAAGGGCGAGAAAGGAGAACAGGGTGCCCCAGGATTAGATGCACCTTGCCCATTGGTATGTCCCAACTGTGACTGGACTCTCCTCCCAGCCGTGTAGAGCAGCCCCCCCTCCCCCAGATGAGGATGAGCTCCCTGTGGCTGCACTGATACCCAGCTTCCTGCCCTAAAATCACCAAAATAACCTGAAATCCCGAGTCTCTGACTTTACTAAAACTCTACCATCCAGACACAAAAACATGCCATTAAATGCTGAAGGCATATAATCTGGCTGGATTGTGGTAGCAGGCTCACAGGGCAGCTCCTTCCTCACCCCTCCCGTTTGTGTCCGTCACAGTGGACGGGTACAGGGCGTGAACAGGGTCGTCCACCTCTCTCCTAGTAACACTCCTAGGTCATCTTTGCAAACAGGGTTTCCGGGGATTTAAGGGTGAAAAGGGGGAACCAGGGCAGCCAGGTCTGGACGGGCTGGATGCCCCATGCCAATTGGTACAGTATTCCTCTTTTTTCCTAAACCTCTTACCCATGCATGCCTCTCACCTTCAGTTTCACTACTGAAACCAAAACCATGCATGACTTGAGAGCATGAGTACATCTTATTGTAATCACAATCACGCTTTCCATTAATGAATGGCTACAAAAACACACAAGCAGACACCTCACTAACATCCTGACCGCAAGCAGCCTCCTCTTAGATAATACACACCATGACATAAAAATAAATATACTTCAATCTATCCTTCTAACTTAATCCTTTCATTCCCTGGATTAAACCTGGAGAACAAATCAGATTCCTCATTGGACAAGTTAACCTGATGCTAACAGACTTCCCAATGCTACATGGACCCTTCCTTTACTCTGTTAACTCTCCTGTCCCCTCTTCTATGTACCAATTGGGCCAGACCAAGACCAGTAAATAAAAAATAAAATTAGTACTCCTCAAGCGGTGAAAATGTACATTTAAATTGCTTTTTGGTATAAATTAGTACTATGTAATGCATGCTTAAAGTGTTGGTTTAAAATAACAAAACATGAGTACATTCTCAAAGGAATAATAGGTAAGAAAGCACCACAAATGTACATTTTCACCGCTTGAGGAGTACTAATTTTATTTTTTATTTACTGGTCTTGGTCTGGCCCAATTGGTACATAGAAGAGGGGAC
>JAVQJX010109905.1:0-28608 GCA_036025115.1 Ambassis agassizii | reverse complement strand
GAAACACAAAAAATCAATTTCCCCAGCAGCAGTTTGTGGTTGTCAAATATGTGTTTAAAATCATTGGACATAAACGATTATCAACAAATTCTGTCAATTAGACTATTAGCAAGCTAGATGGCAACAACATATTATGCTAAGTTATCAAATGTCTTTTCTTTCTCCAAAATGGCAGCTCTAAACATTGCTAAAAGTACAATGTCTGTGTTTTTGTTTACATACTTGCACAGCGCAGCTTTAACATCACAAATCTGAGTCAGCTAGTACATTAGCGGCTAATATTAGCTAACGCCATAACTCATATTCATGATGCTAAAAAAGTTACTTTGGCAGCAATAACATTAGCAAGTTAGCAGGCTAAGTTTCCTAGCATGCTGTAACAACATAACTTTAAACGTAGCTAGGAAGCTACAGTTAGCTAGCACAGAGTGTACAGATAGTGACACTGATACAGGAAGTGACTGCTAGCTAGCACTTAGCTAAGTTGGCACTTGCTTGAGTTCAGCTAAACTGCAAAATATTTATGTCATGTAATCAGATTACCACTTTTGTGTTGCTGGAGGTTTCCATGGTGACCAGTGTAGCTTCATAGGGAATCAATGGTATTCATTGACCACACAAACTGTGTCAATCAGTCACATGATTTTATGTTAAGCTCCGCCCCTCTGATGTGCGAGTACTCTGACACTTTTTCGTGTCATTTTTCTGCAGCCTGAAAAACAAAAAGCTTTCCCTCATTTATGATTCATCCGGCTGCTCTCCTCACTCGCAGCATCTTTTCTTGTTTAGTCAAACTGGCAGGCTGTGTTTACGTTCAGCTCCGCTTTATTATTCATGCAAGTTAAGCGTGCATTAGTGAGAGAGCGCGAGTGGGCGGGGCCTGTCAGAACGATACTCTGTGCTGTACTGAGGCCATGTGTGTGTGTGTGTGTTTGACCTCATTCAGCCACAGAAATTCTGTTGAAAAGAGTCTGGCTCTGAGCGCAGCAGCCGCTGTTTGATGATGGATGTCACACTATATCCAATAAATAACATTTATGAACGCTGGGACTTCCCTCTGCACTCAAACGTTACGCTGACTGTTAAAGAGGCATTAAGAGCGTCCTTTAATTTTAGATTTCAAAGAGATCCTGGATTTTTTTTCATCACATTTGAATTTTGCGTGACAGCTGACTGAATTCACATCAGAATAATCCTCCCCGTTCGAGTTTCCTCTGCCTGCTGTCAGCGCCGTTCTGCACCAGAAAACGGTTTAAAAATGTTCCCCTTTATTAAGACCACCTCCTCATTTAGAGGACAGCAGTGTCACAGCGTGACTGCAGATCTTTACAGTGAGCTTTCTCTGTCAATTCCTTTAAAAAAAAAAAAACAGCAGAAGGGCTGATGTATAAACCAGGAAGTTATGAATTACAGCATGGTCACATGACTGATGACATCACCACCAACAAAAACAAACAACTTTCTTCCTGTTTGATGTGGAATTTCCCCTCAGGGATCAATTAAGTATCTATCTATCTAGAAACATAAAATTTGGTGTGAAGACTGTAAACACAAGCGGCTGCACATCTCATAATTATTTTTTTAATTTTACATATTTATTGCAAAGTCAAACCTGCCACTTTTAGTGAATACAAATCAAGACAAAAATAGCTTTTAACATAAATTTCCACTGTTAAATGAGATAATCACACAGAATTAATGCACAAATTATTATAATTTAAGTTGAATCCAATCATGTGATACAACTCATTTTAGAGATGCAGCCATTTAATTATAATGTCACTGTTAGTCCTTTTTTTCTGCAAAAATCCTTGTTAAAAATCTTTTTTAATTTTTTCTGATCATTTGTCTCATTCATGTCTATAGGGAAGGGTCATAGGTCAAAGGGAAGCTGTTTTCTGAGGACACGAATGGGTTAAAATAACATTAGTGCAAATTTTGCAGTAAGAACACACAGAGTGGCGTTAACGACGTCTCTGTGGGCCGCTGAGTCCCTTCCTCACTGAACACGCCGACAGCTTTTGGAGGAAGCGGCACTGATGTGAGAATCCATCTTAAATTCATGAGGACTACAGCTAATATTTAATATTTCAGAGCGTAAAAACAGCAGACAGCTTGCTGCGAGCTGTTTGTATATTTGTAAACACTTATGGAGAGAAAAGCCTGGACGTGGCAGATTATTAAAAAGCTGTCAGACTGTCATTGGATGCGTCTACATGCACCTATTAGGGCATCTATTGTTCATCAGCACACACCAGACGGCTCGGTGTGTGTGTGTGTGTTGTTGTAGTTTCTCCTGGGAAATTTAACCTTCATCTTCTTCTTCCTTACTGGAGCAGATGGAACAAAGAAGATTGAACTTTCTGTGTGTGTGCAGAAAGTCATTTGGTGTAAATGCAGTTATTGACATCATAAGACCCCCGTCGCCCCCCCTCCCCTCCCCGTCGCCACCGCTGAACTGATGTCAACACATGGAGACAAACGGTCAGATTCCATTTCCAGCGCAGTTAATGTCGCGCTAATGAACAGAACCAATTTCTAGCAAATTAAAATTCATTTGCATGAAGCTTAAGTGCATCTGGCGGATACATTTCCATAAGGCGGACAGGGCTCAGGGGCAGCACTCGAGGCGTTACTGTGCTTGTAATAACTGAATTAAAATTTTATTAGGAGCAGCTAATTTCAAGTGAAGGAAATTACTCTGACAAGTCGGATGTTTTTTGGGACACTGAGCAGGCACATTAGAGGCTTTTTACTTCTTTATGTGACAGATTCATGCTGCTGAACATGTGTGTGTGTGTGTGTGTGTGTGTGTGTGTGTGTGTGTGTGTGTGTGTTTCATTTAATGTCTCTGTGAAGGATTAATGAATTTTCTGAGCTAAGTAGGTCATGTTTACAGTGTTAAAACTGCTGCTGCTGACTCTCACTAAATTTGGACAACTTAAACCTCAACTTACCAAAATGTTGAATATTATAACAGCAGGAGTGAATTCTGACCTACTTCTGCCTCTTCACTGAATTCAGCTCTCAGTTTTCTGCACATTTTATTGAATGAATCAATCGGTTGTCACGCTGTCACTGACTGTGACTGTGATGTAGCATTTAGTGGCTAAATACCAACACATTTTCCTGAAGAGCTGATGAAGACAGATAAGAAGAAATTTAACAGTAAACTTCTCCATCACGTCAGTGTTCGGTACGTACGTAGCACAGATTTCTACACCCGGCCCTACGTACCGCCCTGATGTGCACCTCCTAAAATGTCTAACTACCCGTCAAGATGTAGCGGCCAGCAGCCAACCAGGCTTTATATGTTTGACAGCTACTGCTGTTAATAAAGAAGAATCAGTCTTCATCCACTTAAAGCAACAGCACAGCGTGTTTGTCTCCCCCTTCTGGTAGTGACAGAAATGACATCTATTCGTCTGCAAGTGAGCTTACTTTAGACAAGGTGTGGACTCATTTGGACCTGTACTCATTATTTTCCGTAGTCATTCATCATAATAATGAAGGCTCCTGTTTGCTGCTGCTCCTTGTGTGAAAGAGTTTTTCAGCTGCTGAATAAAGTGACGTATTGAAACACATTTTTTCTGCAGCTGCATTATTGTTTTAAAACAATAGAACAAAGGCTGAATCAGTCAGTTCATCTTTGACTAAATCCATCTGAATTTGAATTGAACTCATTGTTTTTTCTCTTATATAGGACTGAGTGAGGAAACCTTTTGCTACATTTTATGGAATATGAATTTTGGTTCTATTGTACACATGCAGCCGCCTGAAGCCAGGTGTCAGAAACTGCAGGTCCTCCCACGGCCTCTGGGGGGCCACATGGCTTCAAAAGAATTATTTTATACATTTAATTTTTAGGACAGAATATGTTGCATCATTAAGGATGTGACTGCTTTGAGACTCCACCTCACAGCTCCACCTTTTAATTGCTAGAAAGTATTGACTCACATTTGGAGCCAGCCCTCCAGTGGACACTTGATGCAGTAGACTTTTTGTGGTGCGGGATCAAATCCCACCATCATGTTCCTGCTGTCATGTGACTGAACACTGCAGCAATACATGGCTGTGATATGCATGTAACCGTACATATATAGTAAAATTACACTGTATGGTCTGTGATGCTATTTCCTGAAAGGAGGAATTATTCCACTTACAGAATAATCGTTGTTTCCTCTCTGTTGTGATTTTTCTATTGTTGGAGGAGGCCCTCTGCTCTTTGAGGTCCTGATATGAAATCTGTAATTATTGGCAGTGGGCGGAGGAGGACGTGGAGCGAGCCTGCACAGAGGGAGCAGAGTGATTGATCACAGGGTGGCAGAATGTGAGGATGATCAATAAAATGCATCACTTATTTAAAGACTAATTCCAACAATAATCAGAGCCTCACACAGACTCACATATTTCTCTTCTCTCAGACTACATACATTAAAAACACACAGAGGTCTGTGTGAAGTACAGTGAGAACAGGATCAGGCTTTGATTCTTCACCGTCTGGCAGACCCCTTCACACCGGATCCTCCTCCCAGCCGCCTGATGCTCTGTGGCACGGCAGCACTGGGAGTCCTCCTTCCTCACATGCACATGCTGTTAGCTGGAGGCACTTCCTCATCCACTGATGACACAAACCTGAACACATCCAGCAGTTTGTCCAACAATGTTTTAGAAGTACAGTTTAAAGGTGATTCCAAACTCCAACAACAACAGACTGAGATAAACTATTAAACAGTATAAACTACAAATGAAGATTCTGTGACGTCTCCTGTTTGTTTCTGCTGTAAAAGTTGGACATTTTAACATGGGAGTCTATGAGGATTGACTCAATTTTGGAGCCAGCCCCTAGAGGCTGCAGGGGGAACTACAACGTTTGAACACTTCCACATTGGATTCCAGTCTGAACCCCAGAGGTTGGAGCTTGAGATAAGAATGTGTCTGTGAAGGTTCTCAGTCAGCTTGAGATAAACCACACAGAAACTTCCCAAAAGCTGCACACAGAGCATGAAGCACAAAGTCTGGATTAACAAAGACAGATTAAAACCACCATCAAGACACCCGATATCTCAGATTAAAAGCTTTGGCTTTCCTAGCAACATGCTGCCTAGCCCAGATCACATAGGGCATGAAAAACTGCAGTTCTTCTAGTGGCCACTTGTCAATCCCTGCAGCCCTTCAAAGCAGAGATAAAGATGTTTACAGTCTGGTTTGGTCTCTGGTGATAGATTTCAGGTTCATGACACCTTTATGGAGGCTAAAATGAAGGCTACACCAAGATGGCAGCCACCTCTGACAGCACAGGGGGAAACCTATGACATCACAGAGGGAAACCTATGACATCACACAATCTGTTCAGTGAGTTAATAACACTGGAAACAAAATGTCTGCAGTTATTAGCAGTGATAATTGCAGCAGCAGCATTCGTGTGATGTAAAGTCAGCCGGCTCTCTGTGTGGGAGCTGCTGCTTTTTGGACGTCTGCCTGCAGCAGAAACCTGAACAGAATATAAAACATACTGTCCAAATGTGTTCAGAGAGAGAAGTGACAGCAGCGAGAGTGGCGCCAACAAACAGACTGCAACACAATGAGGCGCGAGCTGCTGTTATTCTGAGGCCAGACTGAGCCGGATTGTGTTTGGAACAACACGTATTTAACAGGCAGAGTGGAACCTGGCACAGGCATTAAAAACATGCGGCGAGGGGTGAGCCAGCGTGATGAAGAGCAGAAATTTAACTGAAAATGCTCCTTTGGGTGACACAGTGCTACGCTAAAGGGAAGCATTAGCTAGGAAGCTAGCAGAAGCTGTATGTGTTTTTGTGTGTCTCCTGTTTACATTGGTTTGATAGCTGGCTAATACTAGCTTGCTACCAAGACACTGGATGAACCTATGACCTCTGACTAATTTGGTCTGCAAATGGATAAATTAAGCCATGCTAACTCATCACATTAGCTACATGAAACTAGCTAGTTACATCTAAGTTTAGTGTGCTAGCTTGCTAGCTTGCATGGATCATGTGTTTCTGACTTTATCATCATAGCTAATAAAATGATTTGCAAACACCAAGCTAGGTTGCTGCCAGCTAGCTAAGATAAGCTTGTTAACATTATTATTACCAAAGTAAACAATGTCAAGCTAGCAAATTAGTCAGGTGTTTGCTACTGATGAATAGCTTAGCCAGCTAGCTGTGGTGGCTTGTAGCATTAGCTATTTTAGCTTTTGAAGATTATTCATTCTGTATTTTGCTCCATGAGGCAGCACAATGTTTCTGTGCATTAGCATGTAAGCTAGCATCAGAAGCATAAACACCATAGCCTTTGGATTGTTGTGGAAAAACCTGTGGTGCGTCTTTTAAATTGTTCAGATGGACGTGTTACATGAGAACAGACCTGTTACATCATCTGACCTGATTACATACTCACACTCTCTGTGACCTGAGCTGCCACTGTGACGCTCCACAGAGCTCATTTTCAATTTGTGTGGGGGCCATTAACAACAGCGGGGCCCTGCAGGGGGGTGGGGTGGGGGGAGCAGGTTAGCAGTAATTATCCAGCTTTGAGCTGAGCAGGTCTACACACAGAGGTGATCACAGGCCAGCACCAGGAGGAAATGACCTCCAAAATGTTCTATTAGTCCCTTTAAAGCGTCTGCTAATGAAATGTGCAGACATGAAAGATAAAAGCTGTAAAACGGTTTCATTCTTCAGGATCTTTTTCTTTCAGGTTTTGTCTCATTGCTCCTTTTCATGCTGTGTGATGCTCATATCATCAGACACAGAGCAGGGTCACAAGATGTTCGAAATGGAATTTAAATGACTCCACACATCACAGAGCTGCAGGCTGTAATCATCAAGATTACCTGCTGTTCACGTCTGCACCTGTTTCATAGCATCAAAACGTGATTAATTACATTTTTATAATTCATCTGTGATTTTTTGGGTTTTATTGCTGCAAACTCAGAAAGAAAAGCCAGAAATGTATTAGCATGTTAGCACATCCTGGATGTTAGCATGCTAACATGTTAGCACAACCTGTACCCTCAGTGTGTTTTGAATGTTAGCATGCTAGCATGTTAGCACTTCCTGCCCCGTTTTTGGTCTGAAATAAGTAAATGAGGCCTCTTTTTGGTTTGATTTCAGCTGAAATCATTACCAAGATGGCGATGAAGTGAAGCACCATCTTTAAAGCGCCAACTCTCTTTCACTAAGGGAGAGTTTCATCCAGTTAATAACTTCCTGCGTTAAGACAAAAATAAATAAAACGTCAGACTCAGTGATCCCACTCTGACTCCCAGCTCTCTCTTTTATTATTGGCCAATATTTCTCCAACACTGAATGCAAAGAGAGTAAGGTTGGAGCAATTTCTGCAGTCTGTTTGTTTGTTTGACCTTGGTGGCTTCAGACAGCCAATAAGTTCTGTGGACACACACTCAGGTATTGAATGTGATGACTCGTTCCGTCAATAAAACGAAGTGCTGAGTGAACTTTGGGCTTCGGCGGCTGCGTGTCCTTTGTGTGGAAATGTTTGCTCACTGTGCACACCGAGCTCAGATGATGAGATTTCCAATAAGTACAGATGCTGAGGCAAGGACCTCACAAGGTGTGTGTGTGTGTGTGAATGCAACATTATAATCATGGCAAAATGCATTCATATTTTTTATAGGAGGCCTACTCGTGCTAATAGTCATGACCGAATGGACAACATCCCGATACACACGGGCGAAATGAGTTTCCTCCATGGGGTGGTTGGGTGATCGGAGTTAGTGCTACTGCCAGCCAATCATCATCGCTAAGGTGAAAGGGTGAGGAGCTGGTGGTGATGTATATCCCATCATACCCCTGTGACCCAGCCCCGGATGAGAGGTTTGGGTGTATGGATATCTTAGAGTCCTCAGATTTGGTGCAACCATTTTTTTGAGTGCTAGGATGAACCATTTGCATTTTGATGATAAAGGGTCAAAGGTCAGGTTACTGTGGTCCCAATTTGGAGGAAACTTTCAGGATTTCAGGAAAATTCTGTCAAAATTTCTTCAACATCCAGAAGAATTCCGTCTTTATATTTTGTTTTCTCCACTTCTTGTCTGCACAGACATGGACGTGCACAGCAGACTTTGAGGTGAAGGCAAACACCTAAATGGCTCCAAATTCTTGATAAGGACAAAAGTGTCTGCACATGACAAAAGTCTGATGCATTCAAGGACCATCCAGGCTGTGTTTGTCAGGCTGTGTTAAAAGCATGTTTGTTTCCTCCTGTTAAATGAAATTAATCACACCTTTAAATGAAGAGGACACTGTGTGTTTATTTGCTTTATTTTGTCGTACAAAAAATATTTCTGCTTATAAAAAAAAATCATTCTACAAGAATGCACTCTTAAAATATACATTTTTATGCCGTGCATTTTTCCATTTTGCTGATACATTTGATTTGGTATTGGTCTGCATTTGCAGCGTTCAAAAAGGAGAAACATGGAAACACCAGAAAAACTCTTCACTGAAAGAAGCTAAAGAACACATTGTCCAGAATTTGCCTCGAGGTCCAAGCTTCAGGCTTTTTTCTGTGTTTTCTGGGCTTCATATCGCCGTGGCTCTCTCACCCTGCAGAGGGGCAGAACACACAGTCATTGAATCAAACAGTTTTCTTTGAAATCACTTTTTATCAGCAGATTGAGTGCCTGCTGCTCAGCCGTGCATGTCGCTCTCTTACCTCCGTCCCCATCTGAAGCCGGCTCGCTGTGATTGGATTCTGGATGTTGCAGCAGCAGCTCTTCAGCTCTCAGCGCTGGATCGCTGCTGTTCCTCGGGGAATGTTTGTGAAGCTGTGCGTGTAGCTTCCATCCTTATCTGGACGACAGTGAGACAGAAAACCAGCGGCCTGCAGTAACTCCATGTTGTGCATGGTTACAAAAGCAGCAGGATGAAAACAGCAGACTTTCTGCTCACAGAGCTGCTGTAGCTGCTTTAGGACTCACTTGAACAAAGCTGGTCGTTGTTCCGTGACCTTTTTTCTTTGGAAGACGCCTCGTCAGGCTGTGCCACGGCCTCAGTTGGCGGCGCGATTAAAGTGCTCCAGCACGGTGGCGTTGGTTCTCTCGAACAGCCACTGCTGGCTGAGGGAGGCGGGGTCACACGTGTTCATGAAGACGCGCCGCTCGCTGGGGCTGCTGTCGATGCAGCTGTTACTGACGGGGTGATACAGGCTCTTATCCTGGAGGGGGAGGGGGAAAAGGAGGAAACTTTTTTATACTTTAATATCAATCATCCACATTTTATTGGAGAGTATTTCATTCTTTATATTGTCACTCTCTTATACATCTGCCAACATGTTTTATAGCAAATAAAAATTAGTTAGTTCATTAAAAGAGAGCAAAGAGAGCAAAGAGCAAAGAGGAACACACATCATGGTCCAAAAGGTTCATAAACAGGCTGATGAATAAAATACTACATTTAGCCTGAAGTTCATTTTTAAGAGGTCACAGATGTTTCTGTGTCCGTGCATGAAAAGGCCTTGAGCATTTTGTTACATTATAAACGTTAGAAAAACATTTAATCAGAGCTGAAAAAATGTCTGACAGACAAGAATCTAATCCTCATAAAAACACATCAGCTGTCTGAGCAGCGTACCTCTCTGTAGCGCCACAGCTGGTTCCCCTTCATGCCGTGACAGTCGTACAGCGTGACGGGGCTGCTGTGGGAGACGGCGTCAAAGCACACCTTCCTGGTGTGAATGGGGTCGCCCACTCGGATGTCCTCCCTCCAGCCAAACGTCAACACCTGCAGAGAGGAAAACCTCACAACTGTTTGTCTTCACTTTAACACAACCTGTAGTTATGTGATCATACAACAACAAAAAGACAAAATGTGTCACCTGTCCGTGACTCCAGCCCGCCTCGCCCCGCCCCTTCACACAGTTCTCCAGCCGGATGGGACTCCCCGACACAAAGTGTTTGATCTCCATACACATCCCACTGCCGACGTTACGGATCTGCAGCACAGAAACAGACACACAAACACTCAGAAGGAGATCAAACTGCCAGGCTGGCAACACCATAATGTTAGACGTTCACAAGAACAATTATTAAGGTCCCATATGTGATCCATGAAGCAGCCGCCTCTCACCTGGCCCCACGCAGCAGCAGGGGGCTCCACCGGTGGGTAGTGTTTGGGCAGATCCCAGGCCACCTCGTTCATGAACCACTTGAAGCTCTTGCAGTTGAGCCGGTTCCTCAGCTCCTTCTGCACCGTCATGTCTCCGGTCGCCAGGTGGCGGTACTCAGGACGACGCTGGTAGACGTACTCGGCGTACTCGTCCATCCAGACCTCTGCGACGCGCTTCAGGTTCTGAAAGCAGAAGTCAGTTTGTGTCAGGAGCAGCAGCATTGTGTGGTCTCCTGTAAAGCTCTCCTACATGTGCTGAGATGAGGAGCACTTAGCCTGTTTGTGTGTGTAGCAGCTGTGTGTTCATGTATGTTTATTTGTGTACGTAAGATTAATGAGCCACAGGTTCCTTCACACTGTTAGCTGATGCATCACTTTCCTACCGCGTGTGTGTGTGTGGGCCTGCAGTACCCACCTCCAGCTCTGCTCACTTGTTTGTGTGTTTTTGTTGTGTTGCGTGTCAGTCTGCTCCCTTGGCTGTGTTTGTTTTTAGTAACCATGTAACTCCTCACTTTTTTCTGCCAGAGAAGCTCTTTTGTGTGTGTTTTTTTTGTTTGGTCTCAGGAGTTGTGCAACTGTGCGCTCATCTTTGTCTGTGATCATGTGTGTTTCTGTGTGCACATTTGCATGAAAAAGATGCAGCTCTTCCAGCTCTTCCCTACATGCACAACAAACAAAGCAGCACTAGTGAGGTAGAGCACATATCTGGATTTGTATCCATGTATTGTTTCACCATCTGAACCACACAGTTAATGTCACTGTGGGCCCATTGGTGACTGTAACTTTATTTATAACACACTTTAAAACAACAGGAGTTGACACAAAGTGCTGACAATGTAAAACATTAGAATAAAAACATTAGAATAAAAACAACAAATAAAAGAAGGAATATATATCCCCCAAAACAACAGCCAAATACTCTCTTAATTTTTTGTCATGTGACTGTTGTTACGTGCATTAATCATGGCCTCGTGGTTGCAGTGCAGAATTTTTTGTCGAGTCTTTGAATTTTTTTACAGAATCTTTTTAGTGCAGATTATATTCTGTGAAATTTTAATTGAAATATTTAGCATTTGAATCTTTGTGTGTTTCCTGATCACAAATGGTGCGTTCAAGGACAGGTTAGTGGGGGACATTTCTTTGTTTTATTTTGTGTCCCTGACTAAAGACGACCATCAAAAGGAGAAACATGGAGGACTCTTTGGCCCTAAGCGGTGGTCTTACGTCACACTGTGAGAGGTTCAATGGCAGCCGTTGTCAGGCAAAGATAACCTGAGATCAAATTCTAGCGGTGTCTGAAAATTTATCTCAGTGTGACAGCTGCTACATAGCTGTTGCATATTGACCTACGTTAGAACCTGTGATTCAGTCGTACAATCTCCACACATCAAACTTGACTCACACCAAAGTTTATTAGACCCACGTCTCACAGTGTGTCCTGCTGTGGTCCTATAAGATAATGATAAAGATGGCACAGTGTGTGGAGGCCATTACACGGTCACACTCACAATGAAATCCAATCTACTGCAGTGATGTGACCCTGAACCTCTCAGAGAAAAATCTGTCACTGATCTACTGCGTCGCTCTGAACCGTGAAGAATCACCTTTGCCAGACTGATGCCGCCGGGGACCTTGTAGGGGACGTATTTCCTGTAGATGTGTCCTACCCTGGAGCAGGGGATGTCCTCCATCCGTCCACCACACATCCACACCTGCAGAGACACAGACAGACAGACAGACAGAGAGGGCTTTTATCTACTGTACATTCAAAGGGGAGATGATCGCAGAGATGACAGCAGGAAAATGAAGAAATATCAAAGTTTGAATATGTCTGAAGCCCCCCCCCCCCCACTGTGTTTGTTTTCTCTGCTTCCTTTTATTCGCCTATAAGACATAAAAGAGATACTAACAGTGACTCTTCATTTTAATCCTCCAGCTACAATGAGGACAACTGTGAGGATTCTCTTGCTGCAAGAAAGACTGTGAGGAGGACGAGTTGGAGACAGCAGGCAGGAGGAGAGGACGGGGCTTTCTTTGTGTTATGTGAGACAATAGTGAAATGAAAAGCTGGATTAAAACATGAAAACAAACAGGGAAGCAGAGTAAAGAGAGGTGTGCTTCTGCTTCTGCAGTCTGTTGTATACACGACTTTAAGCCGTTTGAAGGTTTTGGAGCTCAGCCTGAGAGCACAGAGAGGAGGAGCACACCACCAGATGAAGCCAAAGTGACCTCCACTTTACAGCCTGGTCTCTGACTCACTTTCAGGCCGGCCCACCTCACGCTTCACATCTTTGCCCATATTTGGATTGATCTGAAGTTTAGTAAGTCTTAGACGCTGCCAACATGGTGACATCTGTACTTTTTTTACAGTCAAGAATCTGCACTAATGAAACAAAAGATTGTGCAGACTTCAGCGCAACAAGGAAGCCTGACTGACTCACAGAGGACCAGCAGTCATAAGAGAAAAATTCAGCAAGAACATGATGAACTTTCTTTGAGTTCTTGGCTGATTTACTGGTTTGTAGAGGCTTATAAAAAATGTTTTTCTGCACAAAAACGTGTGAGTTCTCTCTGCTTGTAGCCATCATTGTGCTGTTTCCACAGAGGTGCAGGACTTCATGCTGCAGTGAACAACAAGCCCTCGTTTTTGTGACAGGAGTTCAGAGCGTCCCACCTCATGTGAATATCTGCTAATAAACCATTGGGGGCATAATGGAGGCGCTCTCATCATCACCCTGACTGTCGCTGCTCTGCGCTCCGTTTCAGCTGAGGGAGTCAGAGAAACTACAAAACCACCGATTCACTCCAGCTGCATAAATAAAACATGTTACTGTGAGACAAAAAAACAAAAACTTGAGCCTGTCTCTGCTGGTGTCCCAGAATAAATAAAACATAAATGCATACAGTTTTTCTTTCTGCTGTGGCCAGGGCATGTGTTTTTGCTTGCACTACATGAATAATAATGATCCAACAGAAGCCTCGCAGCGATAAATGTAAAGTCAGGATAAAACAGGATTTGAATGCTGCTCGCTGATCTGACCCTGTACGTTTCAACCAGGACCAGTAAAACCATCTATGAAATGAGATACAGCACATTGTACTACATGAGGATAGTTGATGATAGATGATGGGGTTGCCATGGAAACAGAAGAGTTTGTCCTGGGCAGACGTCACTGAAGAAGAAACAAATCCATAAGTGCAGCTCAGGTTTGGTGTTCCACAAAGAAGCTGGTTGGGTCCTCTGAAACTACCAACAAATTACAGCTAATTCAGAACTCTGGGCTTCACATAAAAACAACACATCACCCCCGTTGTACTGCCCTTCATCGTCATGCATCGTCTTTAGAGATGATCTGATGTTCTGCTTTGTCAAAATGAGACATCATGAGTCAGGAAATCATGAGCTAAAGTTTAGGAAGCTGCTTCTGAAGCTGGAGAAACGTTCTAAATGTGAACAAAAACAAAACGCAGTTTGGAGGTTTATCAGAGGTCAGAGCATCGTTCTTCTTCTCTCACATGTGACTCATCACAAAGGAGCAGCTGTTTCTCTCCAGACAAAACTACCATATTCTCCTGACTATAAGCTGCAGGTGTCCATGTGTTTTCCATGATGACCGTTTATTAAAAGTTAAGCCTTCCTCTGAGCATCACCTTCCACCCGTCTGTGCTTCCCTCTGGAGCGCCCCCTGGAGGCCGTCAGCTCAAAATCTATAGATTAGCCGCATCGTTGCATGAGCCGCAGGGTTCAAAGCGTGGGGAAAAAGTAGCAGCTTATAGTCCGGAAAATACGGTAACTCAAACCTCTGCTTCTGCTGTTCTCCTCATTAAAACAGCACATCATCCCCGGCCTTCACCGTCTCCTTGTACCATTCAAAGCCTTTTTTAAAAAAAATTTGTTAAAGTAAACTTTTTATTTTGTGATTCCTCACACACTCTTTCAGATTGTTATAGCCTTCAGCCTTCATTGTTTACCAAAGGAAATAATTCTCAATCCCCCCAAAAAGATGCTCATTCTGCTTCCTGCGCTGCATGTGAGGTCATCGTGCCTGCATGTCCTGACGTTATCTTGCCGTGTGAGCCGGAAACATTTGCTGTTCTCACATCAGCACCAGTCACCAGATTAACTGTATCACGCGATGAATAACAGTGTTTCACATGCGAGCCGTCTGTGGGAGCAGCAGTTTGCTTGTAAGGATTAGTATGAGAGCCTGTTAATCTTCCCACCTCAGGAGACTGGCTGTCTGCACTGTATCAGCTAATGAGGATCTTAATAAAAAGGAAACCAAATTGAATATCTGAGGGTATAAAGTCGACTTAAGAGGCACAGCTGGCCATGTGCTGATAGCACAATTTAATAGTGTGATAATCTTGGCCAAAAATAATAACCTTGGTGTGGGATATTATCTCAGTAATTACTTAAATAAAATGAAAAGCATTAAAAAAAACATTATTAGAATATAAGAGTGTCTCTCAGCAGCCTCAGGCCCGAGGTCATGGATGGCATTATTGGAGGCCTATCAGTCGTTTCACACTCTCAGCTTTAAGTGGAAAAAAATCCTCACCTTTTGCTCAGGGCTTAAAGGAACTCAAAAGCAGGGCCAGACATTCAGAGTCAGAGTGGAAACGGTG
Source organism: Ambassis agassizii (assembly GCA_036025115.1). NCBI lineage: Eukaryota > Metazoa > Chordata > Actinopteri > Ambassidae > Ambassis > Ambassis agassizii. The sequence continues at coordinate 13,828 of JAVQJX010109905.1, read as the reverse complement.
GAGGAATCAATCAATTATTCAGCTTTCTGAAGGCTCTTTTTTATTGTTGCGATTGAAGGAGAGAGTCGTTCAGTTCCTTGTCTGTAACAGGGATATTAGCCCCGCCTCCTGCTGAAGAGCTGGAAGGTCAGCCATGTTGGCCGACACTCATGAGACAGATGGAGGGACAGAGAAGCTGACGCCAACCAGGCTGCAAACAAGGAGGTCTATGAGGTTGACTCCCATTTGAACTCAGCCCTCAAGTGGACACACAAGGAACTGCATACCGTGTTTCCACAGGAAGTACGAGGACAGGACTTCTGTCTGATTGATTAAACCACACTGCATCCCAGCCGTTGTCATGGTAACAACCACTCACCCTTAACCTAATATGCAAGTCTTCCTGCTCCCATAATCTTTTCCTCAATGAAGCTGCCTCAGCTTCTCCAATAAAATGCAGTTTGAGGTCTGAGCATCATTCTTCTTCTTCTCTCACTCGTTTTTACCTTGAAGGAGATCTCGTACTGTTCTCCTCCCCAGATCTCCAGACCCGTGTCGTATCCTCCCAGCTCCCAGAACCACTTCCTGTCCACAGCAAACAGACCGCCTGCCATCACTGGAGACCTGGAGGACACAGACAGAAATGCAGCAGCTTTATCACTGTGATGCTGATGCACAAATAACACAGATAGAGTTCATCCATCAGCTCATCACAGGAAATGAATCAATGGAATCAGAAAGCTTAACTTCTAAAAGCTGAAATGATTAGATGTGTTTTATCTTTTGTTGTCTTCTGAAAGAAAGCAGAGGTTCAGAACACAGAGGTATGAGAATGTGGACTTTAATCTTTAGTCCTTCAAACCTTCTGTGGCATTCAGCTGGTAATATTCACTGTTTGTTTGGTGGCTCTGCTTCTGGTTCAGATGTGTATCACTGTATGTGGGCCAGATAAGTGAGCCAGAATTGGGTTAGCCACCCACTTGGTAGGTGGATTGGTAGCTGGAGAGGAGCCAGTTCACCTCCTGAGAGATACTGCCGAGGTGCAACAAAACCCCAACCCGCCCCAACTCCTCCTCTTCTCTATGCATGTGCATGGCTGTGGTGTGTGATGTGTATGCATGATCAATAAACTGTTAAGATATAAAAGGTTTGGCTTTGTCAGTTACTGTTTTGTATCCACATTTTGAGCTGCGATAGCTCGCCATTTTTGTAAACAAGCTATATGCTGCTTAGCACGAGCGAACTAAGTAGCTGCTTGCTTAGCTTGTTGTTAGTTTCTGTACTGAATGGTGCTTATAACTGTTTGGATGCTGCCCGTCTCCTCTTCTTCTTCTTCTCTGCATTGCATTGTAATATATGGGGGTGCACTGTAGCGTACATCACTTGATTCGCAGTGTGTTGTGGGCATTTTATAGTGTATGATGTAGTGAATGAAATTTGCCATGGAGAATTCGAACAACACTACAAAATGGCGAACACCAGATATAGTGCACTACATCCGTGATAGGAATGAACACAGCTACTGTGTGATAGTAAACAAGTCAATGATGCTCAGATGTTCTTCACCTTTAAAGTAACTTCTCTTGGTACTTTATAAAATGAAATTCAAATGTAGGTGTGGCTGCGAGTAGCAAAAAATAAAATAGATTTTCTGCAGCGTATTCCTTTAAGAACAACAACGCTGGTGCAGAGGGATGCAGACGGCGTGTCAGAGAGCATGTATTTATGGTGGCACTCTTTCTCACCAGATAATGAAAGTGCTTTGCACAGTGCAGAACCAATTAACCCACTACAGAGCGCCGTGGCTTCTGTCTGCAGCGACAGGCAGAGTGCGGGGCTTGTTAGCTGTTGTGTGGCTGCTGCTGTTACTTGATTGTTGTTGGTGCTTCACACCTGAGGTGGGATAATTAGGGCGGCAGGTGCTCACTCACTCACACACACACACACACACACACACACACACACACACACACACACACACACACACACACACATATATATATATACATATATATATAAATATATATCTCCTCAGCGCAGCAGAAATATCAAAAAAACAAGCGCTCAGGTTGTCATAGTTATGAGGTTTTCATGGAGGTGGAAACAGGAGCCAGCAGGAAGTCCGTTCTCGCTAAAGTCGTCCCAGAGGAGGATCAATTAAAGGCAAGCGGGGCAGTGAGTGTACAGTGAGTGGTGAGACACACGCCTGGTGAGCAGTGAGCACAGAGGAGTCCCACAGCGATCGCAGCCAGCTCTCCTTCTCCAAGGGTGAAAACAATTAAATGAACGTGGTGCAGTGATTACAGAATCCTCCATACTTCTCTCTCCGACATTTTTTTTAATGCAGCACAATTACTCTGGGCACCCTGCGTTGTGTTTGTCTTTAACGCGGCTTGTTTACAGTGCTTTGTTTTTTATAATTAAAATAAAAACAATTTGGAGCGATGTTCATGTTTGCTGTGCCCTCTGCGGGGCATGCTATCTGATGGAGCTCTAAATTACCACTCACAGCTGCACAATATGCACACATGATAAATGGATGGCTTTTTGGCTGTTTGCTGTGTAATAAAATTAACATAATTTCCAATTTACTTTCTCAATTATTGTAATGTTCCATATTCCACTCTGTGTGGCCAGAGCTATACCCACATCCGAACATTATATTCCTATGCAATTTTCATTCCAAATCTGCAGCCACTTCCACTTTTCTGCTCTGATTTTCAAACCCACTCAGACAGCAGCATTAGTGAGGGCTGCTGGGTAATATGGTGTGCAGTCTGAGTTGGAGTTAAAGGGAAACTTTAAGCCACTGAAAAGTCATGACCAATGTGACTACAGAGCAGAGCTCTTTGGTCTGTTTAACCACTAAATCCAAGCAGATGGTGATTTGGTGTAAAATGTGAATTCATTTGTCCCTTATCCTGTTAAACTGAGCTGCTTTTTATGCATGAAGCAGTGTCCTCTGAGACTCGATTACAGTCCTCTGCCTTGTCCATCCACCTATCCCCCCTGACTTTTAGGTGCTGTTGCGGCTTCATGATAAGAAGGTGTTGGCGATCAGGAGATGATCAAACACTCTGTTAATGCAGACAGTGAGGCGGGTGGATTCCCGACCAAAAAGAGATGAATTTGTTCCTTACCAGAAAAACCACAAGTAGGGTTTATTTTTCCAGCTTTTAAAACATAAACAGTCAGCGTCTTTCTAAAGACACACCTCTACGTGGTCATGGGGGCGGGGCCTCGTCCCGACTGTGTCTGAAACAGTGAGCAGTTTTCCTGTAAAATGTGTCTGAATTCATCCGTTCACCAACACCTTCCCCTGTTTTTAATGTCTAACCTCAACCAGTGGATTTGATGCTAAAGTCAGCAGCAGTTTAAAACAAAAGTTCATCACACAGAAAAGAAAGTAAAAATGGAACTGCACAAAAACTTAAAAGTTAACCGCTTGAAAACCAAACTAAATGAAGCAGCAACCACTTGGACTCGAACCGTGATCTCTGGGGTGACAGCTCTTTGCTCGCCCACTCCTGACCGCCCTCGCTAAGAGCATTCGGTCTTGCTCCTTTATTGGTCTCCTGCTGACATGATGCCAAAATACATCCATATGTGTTGTTATTTAAAACGTAACCATCAGTTGTATCCGGACTATCAAACTGCTGTTTTCTTATGAGGACATGCTGTTACTGTTAAAAAACACGAAGTATTGTTACAGAGAACGTCAATTAATTAAACAGCACGTCCAAAAACAAACACTAACCATGAAGGCCTGTTCATCTGAATGAGCTCAGACAGACTCCACCAGCAGCTCCTTTTCCTAATAAATCTCTCCGATTCCTCTGCACTCCTCTGTCATTAAGCTATAAAGTCCACAATGTACAAAAATGTGAACAGCAGGATTTGTAGTTTGAGCCTCAAAAACAAGCATCACTTCCACCAACAGGTCGTCCTTTGGCCTGAGAGCTGAAACGCTCTCTTATTTTGAGTAATGGGATGTTTTGACAGGACATCACAGCAGAGTGTGATGACTGCCTTTAGTGGACGGAGGCTTTCAACAGATCTGCAGGGCTAAGGAGGAGATGATGCTCAGTAAAAGCCTGCAGGACGAGGCTGACATCAAAGATGGAAACCTTAAATGGACATGGACATCTGTCAAAGGAAACTATGTGTTGGAGTTGGAGTTGGTACTCACTCAAAGGGCTCACTGGGGTCATCTCTCTGCATCTCCGGAGGGATGGGGATCCGTTTGTAGTACATCTCCCAGTCGAAGGCGCCTCGCATGGCGTCACCCGCCTGCGTGTCGTAGCCAAAGTTGTCATGGTCGATGACGTCGATCATGGGACACACAATGGTTTTCCTGTTCTGGGTGATTCGGTCTAAAGAGGAGGAGGCAGATGGTGGAGGTTCAGTTAATTCTAGTTACAGGGATGTAGCAGGCGTCCAGGAAGTGTGTGTGTGTGTGTGTGTGTGTGTGTGTGTGTGTGTGTGTGTGTGTGTGTGTGTGTGTGTGTGTGTGTGTGTGTGTGTGTGTTGACACATGTCAGCCTCCTATCGGGCATCACCAAAAGCAGGTTGCTTTTGTGTTGACAAGGGTCAGAAAAGGGCAGGTGGAGGATGAGCAGCTGATGTAACAGCTCCTGCTGTCATCTCCAGCCTTTGAATCAAAAGCAGGTATTCATGCTGCAACACTTCATATACAATCAACATCCTGACACAGCTGGGAGCAGCGTGTGTGTGTGTGTGTGTTACCTTCCTACACAGAAGTGTGTACATGGAGCTCTACATTACAGAATATCCTCATGAATAATAAGGCAATAACAAGGAAAACAGCAGCTGTTATGTCAACAAACTTGGTTGGAAAAAAGGGTAGTAGGTGAAGAATATGAGGAGTATGTTTTAGCAGCTTTAGAGGCCAAAACAACAACAACACAGAAAGACAAACAAAAAGAATCATTAGTGCTAGCATCGCAGGCAAAACAAGGAAAACAGCAACATAAGTTCAACTGTGAGGCCAGTGAATTAAAAACAATAAGAGATGTGAAGAAAACACAACAGGAAGTAACACCACAATCAAACAGTTCATTCACTCAGAACTCACCTACTAATTTCACTAAAACCTTCATAGACCAGCTAGCTTTCAAAGATCCTGAGTGTCCTGTTACCAATCACACCTCTATACAGGGTCACAGGGGGCTGGAGCCGAGAGTCACCAATTAACCTAAGCACGACTTTATAATGTGGGAGGAAGCCGGAGAAAACCCACACAGGAACGGGGAGAACAGACTCCACCTAGAAAGACTGTTAACAGCTGCCAAAGTCTCCAATCTCTAATGCCACTAGCATGGCTATGTGAACGTCCTTCAGTCCACTTAGCGTACATGCTGCCGTTTTTTGGGCGAGGATGGATCACATCATTTCTTCCCATCACCTCCCACAGCAGGCCGTAATGAACACCACCTCCTTTGTTTACATTTTGCACGCGACGTGTAAACAGCCCGACAGAAAGGTAACACGGGTCATGAGGTTTGCTATGAGGTGCAGGACGACCTCACGCTGGGTAAGAACACGAGTCCTTAATGGAAAAAAAGGTAATTGAGAGAATGTGTTTGTGAGCAGGTCTGTCAGGCAGAAGAGGAGGCTCTCAGAGTCACAGCAGGGAGTGTGTGCGTGCGTGTGTGTGTGTGTGTGTGTGTGTGTGTGTGAGAGAGAGAGAGTGAGAGAGAACAAATTGGCAGCAGAGCCAAGGTTATATAGATGAAGTGCATCAGGACTGTTTGGACATTTTTCTTTTTAATTTGATGTAACATTTTAAAATATGTGTTGTGTTTGTGTGTGTGTGTGTGTGTGTGTGTGTGTGTGTGTGTGTGTGTGCGTGCGTGTGTGTGTGTGTGTGTGTGTATGTGTGTGTGTGTGTGTGTGTGTATGTGTGTGTGTGTGTGTGTGTGTGTGTCTGTGTGTGTGTGTATGTGTGTGTGTATGTGTGTGTGTGTGTGTCTGTATGTGTGTGTGTGTGTGTGTGTGTGTGTGCGTACGGTGCCGTGCTGTGATGCTCAGCCTCAGTGTGTTTCCTGCCCTCCTCAGGATCTGGGCCAGGTCTCGGTGCTGAAGTCCCGCCACAGGCCGACTCTCCACGGCGTCCAGCTGGTCCCCGGGCTGGATCTGCCCGCTGCGAGCCGCCGGGCTGCCGCGCCGCACCGTCACGAAGCGGTGCGACATCAGGGAGGGGGCTGCAGACAGGAAGTGACACGGTCAGACATGTCTGTGAAGCTTCTCAGTCATCAGGTCATTTTCATTGAAAGGAGTTGAATCATCTGGACTTGTAGAGTTTTCTTTCAGTTCAGAACTGATGAAGCTGCTTGGATAAGCAGTGAAACGTCTTCAAGAAAACTCTACAAGTCCATGATTCAACTCCTTTGAACGGTCAGACATGTTGCAGCTGGACCCTGTGGGGAGGAGCCACAGTCTGCATGTGGAAGGTGTGTGTGTGTGTGTGTGTGTGTGTGTGCATCAGGCTCCGCCCACTCTGACTGCTGTAATAATAAATGTTTTTCACTCTTAATTATTGAGGCCTGTTCAGTCTGCTCGGGTGAAGCTGCTGCAGCACGAACACCAGCAGCTCCCACCACGGGTGGGGGGGCTCAGAGACAAAGAGAGCGGAAACAAGACGAGAGTGAAACAAAGAGAGTTCCACTGGAACAGGGCGGACTCCCAGAATGCACTGCTACAGTTGGTCTGGACCTTCGTCTCCCCTCCTGTGGAGTTTTGGTTTTAGTTGTGTTCAGGTCCGGCCTGACCCTCAATCCCCCTCTGATCGTGAAGACAAACAGAGAGGCGTTCAGGACGCAGCTGTGAGCTCAGAGAGGTCTGAACAAACAGAGAGCAGCGCACACACACACACACACACACACACTGTGGAGTATCAAAGTCTGTGTGTGGAGCGCTGATAAGAGACTGCTGCGATCAGCATGTTCAGGACGAAGAGGAGGAGGAGGAGGAGCTGATGTTAGACAGACACTCTGACACCTGTCAGATCATCATGGCCGCCGTCCGCCTACACGCCGCAGCTGGAGCTGAACCTGACCCAAAGAGGCTATGCTAACGCTAACTAGCCGAGCTGAGCAGCTCCCACATGACTTCAGCTGCTGCTGAATAAAGTATTTAATGAGGAGCATGAGTCTCCTGCAGGCTGCGCGGTGCGTTCACTGTCCACACATGAATCATACATCAGAACATTTTGGTGAATCCAGCAACACTCTGCAGATCAAATATTCATCTGTAAAAGGAAGCTGCCATCATCATCATCATCCTCTTCATCATGTCACAGAACTGGTTTCTGTCTGATCTCAATATTTGGTTTGTGTTTCCTAATCTAACTTCATCAGGAACCACTTCATTTACATCAGCAGAGAGCTCTTATTTAGCAGTGAGGACCTGTGTGTGTGTGTGTGTGTGTGTGTGTGTGTCCAGTTTCACAGCTCAGTAAGTTTGTGCTCACCTGTGCTCCAGTTTGTCAAACACACAGAGCTCAGCCGCTGAATTATGGATTAAAGATACTATTAATAGAAAGTTTAACATTTCCCATTCAGCATGCTAAAAGTGCACCGCTAATCTCACACACACACACACACACACACACACACACACACACACACACACACACACACACACACACACGCCGCCTTCTTTTCGCTCCGTCCCTTCCTGTCCTGTTTGTTTCTGTAGTTTTGTGTCGCTCTTCCTGTTGCTCTCTGTGTACTTCCTGTTTTGTTTCCTGCTCTGTGTAGCCCCGCCCTGATGTGTCTCACCTGTGCGTTGTCAGTCCTCTCCGTGTTGTCGGGTCAGTTTGTGTGTCTTTGTGTTCGCTGGTCAGCCTTTGTGTTTGTGCCTTTTGTTTGTCTAATCTCAACACTTAGCTTAGCTTAAAGTGTGAGTCAGCTGGTTTCAGTTAGCTTGGTGTAGCTTCCCTTCAGAGCATCACAGAAATGACACAGAGGTGATGAGCCAAAGGGCGCTTTGCTGTCTGATGCTAAGCTAAACCTGTTTACACCATGATAAAGATGGACGACATGTCCTCAGAAGTGAAGCATGTGGCTAACGCTAATGTTCCCCATGTTTGTTTTTAAAAAGGAGGTCGTAACATCAGCAGCTGGCGGCTCCCATAGGTGAGTAAAGTGTGTGTGTGTGTGTGTGTGTGTGTGGTGAACAAGAACATCTAACTGAACACCCGACCCGTTACAACACACACACACACACACACACACATACATACACACACACACACACACACGCACACACACACACACACACGCACGCACGCACGCACGCGCGCACACACGCACGCACGCACGCGCACACACGCACACACACACACACACACAGACACACACACACACAGACACACACGCACAGAGCAGCTCTAAAATAACTACATGTTCAAAGAGCTCAGCAGCGACGCTCCCTGATGTTCATGAACAAACAAAGTTTTTCCCTGGCGGGGTGTGTGTGTGTGTGTGTGTGTGTGTGTGTGTGTGTGTGTCATGATTGTGGTGTAAGGCTCCTTTAATCCGGCCCGCGTGAGCAGTCATGTGGTTCTGAATGTAAATCCAAACAGAGAGAAACCAGCTGCTTCCTCCTGCTCACATCTCCAGGTGTTTCAGTTAGCTTAGCATTAGTCCTGCTAGGTTAGCTCCCTGTAGCTTGGAGTTTAGCTCCTTGTTAGCTTCCTAGTGCAGTTAGCTTGTTGTTAGCTTCACAGTACAGAGTTAGCTTAGCTTCGTCATGGTTACATTACATTAGCGACATTGAGCTGCAGTGACCTGAGAATGAAGCTGATTGGATCCATTCACACACACACACACACACACACACACACACACACACACACACACACCAGGGTGAAACTACTTCAGACATTCCTGAGAGCTGATAGAGACTGAGGCGGAGGAGGAGGAGTGAACAGGAGGAGACAGGTGGAGGATGGAGGGCAGCTCACTCTGCTCAGATTACTTCATCCTCTACTAAAGATTGGAGGGAAAAGAATCTGCAAAGTAAACAAACATCATGTGACCTGCAAACAGCTGCTCACACCTCCACCTCCACACCTCCACCCGCAGCCTCCGTCCACACTCAGTCAGACTTACGTTTGGAGTCCTTCACAGTTTTCAGAGCCGACTGCAGCCGCTCCAGCATGATGGCGTCCTGACAGCAGAGACCACAGCTACGCTAACTGTCCTCCTGTCTGTCTGTCTGTCTGTCTGTCTGTCTGAGTGAGGCAGGCTGCGCCTCTGAGAGCGGGCGAGTGAGACTGAGTGAGAGCAGAGCTGCAGAGAGAGACACAGCAGGAGGGGGCGTGGCTACAGCAGAGCTGATAACAGTGGGAGGGGCCTGAAGCTCGCTCACACACAGAGCCGGGCTGCTGACAGTGGAGCTGAGGAGGAGGAGGAGCTCAGTGAGCCCGGTGCTTCCAGCTGACTGCAGCTGAGCAGACAGGAGCTGCTGGAATCAGCCTGAGACTGACAGTGATCATCTGAGCGCGCTCAGTCTGTCCTGTGCTTTTGGTTTGTGGAGCTCTCTCTCTCACTTCCTGCTCTGAGAGGGAAATGGAGGAAACAGGAAGCAGGAAGTGTGTCTGCAGCCTGTCACACCTTCCAGACAAACTGCTGCAGCTCTGCAGACTTCCTGTGGACCTGAGCTCGCTTCACGCTGCCAGCAGCTGATTGGCTGTCACTCACCTGTGCTGACTTCCTGAGAGGCGATGACGAACCCGAAGCCCTCCCCCGGCCGCCTCCTCAGCTCCACCTCCGCCGTCTTTGCTCCAGCTCCTCTGGCATCCTTGGAGACGGCTCCCTGGGCTCCTCCCCCTCGGCCTGGGGGAGGCCCACCGGCGCTCTCCTCCACTCCCAACAAGTCCCGGGGCTCCAAGGTCAGTGTCACAGGAACCGAGTCCAGGAAGCTGGTGCTCTGGATAAGGGTTGAGGCCGGGGGCCCGTTGGGTGTCTGGGCGGGAGGGGTCCCTGGGAACAGAGGGGGGTCAGGGCGATGGAGGAGGAGGAGGGGGAGACAGCCTGACAGCACAGGGGATCTGACTCACCTTGCTGGGCCCCTGGACCTGGCAGGTGCCCCTCCTGAGGACTCTCGAGGGCCAAGCCGGCCTGGCTGAGGGGGGGCACGCCCCCCACCAAGGCACCTGTGGACGGGGAAGGCAAGTTGGCTGAGGTGGGGGGGTGAGAGGAGGAGGGGGCAAGGCCGTGTGGGGAGGGGAGGGGCTTGTAGAGGTTGGGGGTGACGACTGGCGAGGAGCCGGCGCCTGGAGGGGCTGCACCTCCTCTGTAGACCAGCAGGACCACCTCTCCCTGTTTGGTGTGCTCCTGCAGGACGCGCTGCACCTGGACAAGGACACAGAGGAGCTGATGTCAAACAGGAAGCTCTGCAGGCTCCATGAACGGCTGCTGGACGTCTCACCTGCGAGAAGCTGAGGCTCTGCACGTCCGCTCCGTTGATCTTCACTATGGCGTCTCCCGCCTGCAGAGAGGGACACTGCCTCCGGTCCCAAACCCGCCTCACCACAGCCAGCTGTCCTCCTTGTCCTCCCGCCGTCACGCTGAACCCCAGCCCCGCCCCCTCGCTGCGGCCGAGGGCCACCGGCACGAGCTCCCCACCGGAGGCCGCTGCGGGTGACCCGAGAGGGAGCACCAGTCCCGGGTTACCGCGGGAGGCCGGGGAGGACGCTTGGTGACTGGCTGGACAGCCGTTGAAACCGCAGGGTGGGATGTCTCTGGGTGGCGTCAGGGCGAGGGAGGTCTGAGGCATCAGCGGACGCAGTGCAGGACAACCGGGAGGCGTGGCTGAGGGCGCGGTGTTGTTGGCGGAGGTGGGGCTGGTGGAGTTTTGGAGGAGGCCCGTCTCAGGCTGAGAGAGCGGCAGCTTGGACACGTTGTGGGAGGACGAGGAGGAGATGGGGAGCGTGGAGGAGGAGATGGGGAGCGCAGACGTGGACAGGTCACTCTCTGAGGACTTGGAGCTCTGATGGTGGAGGAGGGAGGAGGAGGACAGGGTGGGGAGAGTGCTGCTGTTGTAGCGAATCAGAGAGGACCTGGAAGAGGAGGAGAGAGTTCAGCACCAGAACCTGTGTCACATGCTAATGCTGCTAATGCTAACAGTGACCTTCGAGTCCCAGCGTTGGACAGGCCTCCGTCAGAGTCACTGTGACTGGGTGGTGTCCTTTCTGGAAGGGGTGGTGGACCCAGGGGGGGGTCAGAGGATGTGGGGGTGGACGGGCCTGTCAGGCCGTTGGTTATTGGCTGAGCAGCGTAGGAGGGCGGGGTTTGTGTCAAACCTGGATCGGAGAGAGATGATTGGATCAGTGATCAAACATCACCTGAGCGTCCGCTGGCGCTCACTGACCTGACGCGCTGCCGTCCAGCGTGCGGCTGTAGGTGAGCTGCGTCTGCCCGCGGTTCAGGTTCGGGGGCTCGCTGGGCGTCTGTGGCTGCAGGAGGGGGTCAAAGGTCAGACGGGGTCTCCACCTGTCTCTCTGTCAGATTGTGTGTGTTCTGTTACCGTCTCCAGACTCTGCTTGGGGCAGCCGTCCGGGTTGTACAGCATCGGGTAGCCTCTCCTCAGGACCACGTCCACGCTCTGACCCATCGGCACCGACTTCAGCATCTCCACCACCTCCTTGTGGGAGCGGCCCAGCACGCAGGCGTCGTTGATGTAGACCAGGATGTCGGCTGTGGACACACAGAGACGCATTCAGAGGTCAGTTTATCTGCACGTTTCACAGCCAGCAGCTGCTCACTGTAACCATGGCAACGTCATCACACTTCCTCTGAAGGACTCCTGATCCTCAGAACATGTGACACTGAGCAGGTGTGTGTGTCGACAGATTAAACCCTGTGTGTGTGTGTGTGGATTAGTTGGAGATCATAAGATTTTTTTAAAAAAAGTAAAGATCTGAAGCAGCATAATCCTCCACAGAGTGAGAGAGAAAGGATTAACCCCCCCCCCCCCCTAGTCTAGCTGTGGGAGTGTTTACCTGTATTGAGAGCGGGCGGTCCTCCAGGTGTGACACTGTAGACCTGCAGGAACTCTCGGGGTCGACTCCCCCCCACGATGTTGAAGCCGAAGCCTCGAGGACCTTTGGAGAGCCGAGTGTGGATGGAGTAACCGTTCAACTGACTGGGCTGCTCCGTGAACTCTGGGACTGGGAGGAGGAGGAGGAGGAGGAGGAGGAGAGAAAAGAGGAGTGTGCAGAGCTTCATGTGCAGGTGGGAGGAAGTGGGCTCGCTCTTTCAGAATAAAATGTGTCCTCTCTAGTTAAAACATCCGTGATGAAAGGGAAACCAACAGAATGTTTTTGTGTCTGTGCTGCCCCCTGCTGGCTGCATATGAACAAACTCACGTTCTGCACAGGAAGGCGCGTCTTTGTTCAGAGTACGAGGATCCAGCCAGCTGGTCGTCTTTGAGTTGTGACTGACAGGGAGAGACATCATTATCATCATCATCTTCATCACCATCAGCATCAACATCTTCATCTTCATCATCATCATCATCATCATCATCATCATCATCATCATCATCATCATCTTCATCATTATCATTATCACCATCATCAGTCAATAGTCAGTGATTGATACTCACTCGATGTAGTATGGCTCTCCTGAATCACTGAAGGCCAGCTCCCAGTTTTCAGGCAGTGGACCTCCTTCTCCTCCTCCTCCTCTCCTCCTCCCGACTCTTCCTCCTCCGTTCTCGGTTCTGTCCCGACTTCCTGTTGCTGACTCCCATGATTGGCTGAGAGGCAGAGTGGGCGGGGCTCCGGCCGACCCTGCAGGTGTTGAGCAGCACACAGGTGAGACGGTGCTGGGCAGAGGGGGGCGGGGACACGTCTGTCCTCCTACCTGACGGGCCGCTGTCCTCCTCGCTGTTGTCTCCCTCCTCCACCGCCTTCTCCAGGTTACTCAGAGACTTGCTCCTCGTCCGGAAGTTCCTCAGCAGGTTTCGGTGTTCCTGGTACGTGATTGGTGGACTCTCTGGACCAATGTGGACAGGACGGGGCGTCCCGTAGTAGTTCCCTGCGGTGGGACGAAGAAGCAGCTCAGTCAGTGTGTCTTTGTGTGTGTGTGTCAGTATACTGATGTGCTTCATTGTCTCACACAGACTAAAAACACCTGGGGACTTTTGTTCTGAAAGGGTTCCAACAGGAAATGAAAAGATGGAACCTGTCAAAGTAAAATGGATCATCAGTGTGTGTGTGTGTGTGTGTGTGTGTGTGTGTGAATTCAGCTTCTATTTCAGCTCCACTAATCCCATCAGATTAAGTGTGTGTGTGTGTGTGTGTGTGATAAAACAGGCAGATGTAGGACGTGGTGGTGGTGGGGGGGGGGGGGGGGGGGTGGTTTCTGAGGTCTGACGCATTAGAGACACAAAATCCTCTTTTCGTCCCAAACACTGTAGAAAATGACCCATCACTCATCACTGTAAAAAGTCAGGTTGAATTCCTGTCCAACAGAGTGTCTCTGCAGGACATCCCGGAGCCGGACACGCCCCCTGAGGTGAAGCCGCTGCTGCGTCTTTCATACCTTTGAACTTTCCGCTCTCCAGCAGAGCTCCGGACTCCTCCAGAGAGAAAAACTCCTCGATGGACACGAAGTTGTAGTCCACTCCGGAGATCTCTCCATCACGGGGCTGCCTGGTGGTGCCTGCAGGGAGGACAGCGTGATGTCATCAGAGAGGGACACAGACGTCCACCAGGTCTCACTCAAACGCATTTTGGGCTAACTGGGTCGTGGGTGGGGGGGGGGGGGGGGGGGGGGGGGGGGGGGGGGGGGGGGGGGGGGGGGGGGGGGGGGGG
>JAVQJX010109862.1:0-11734 GCA_036025115.1 Ambassis agassizii | reverse complement strand
GGAGAGAAGACTCCTGGATTTAGTTTGTGACCTGATGCTTCCAGAGGTCAGAAGGTCCATGCAGCTTGTTTGGGAAATGGAAGGAAATTATTGGATGGTTCATTTTATTCTGTTGGAAAACATAAAAACAAGAGTGCAGCTTTTACAGCATCACAAGGTTTGATTGGATCATGTGACTTTTATTTTTCAGATTTTGATCAAAGTCCTTCAAGGAGAAGAGCTGACGAAGCTGAAGGCCGAGCTAACGATGGCCAGTGCAGCCTGTTTTAACCACATGCTGATGTGACAGTAAGTTTGACATTAATGTGACCATGTTTGAATGTTGCACCTGCAGCCTGATCTGAAAGAGCTCAGTTTATTTGTGTAAATTCCCATTTTATTATTCTCAATTTATTTAATTTGATAATTCAGTTCATTTAATTTTAGTTATTCTTCAGGCCTGTTGTGTGTGTGTGTGTGTGTGTGTCCACCACCACACAAACATAATACTTAAACATAAAACATTTACAATAGCCTAAAAAGTCATGGTGAGACACTTATCTAGTCAGTTCTGCTGTTACGATAAACATGCAGCTTCACAAAATGCAGAACATCATGTTATGTGTAAATGCAGGTGATTTAAAGCTTTTCTTTTGTTTTGATTAACTAACTAGCTGGAGACTTCTGGCCATGCGTGTAGTTTGGAGTTAAAGTGGCCAAACAGTTCTAATCTGTAATAATATCTATGAAGAACAACTTCCTGTACAGACGTCCCTGTACTGACTTCCTGTACGGACTCCAGCGAGCCGCCATCTTACCTGCAGCTGTGTGCCCAGAGGACGAGGCTGTGCAGGGTTTCTGATGTTACGTGGACACAAAAGAAAACATCCAAAGGAAATCAATGTTTTTAATGTGCAGTGAGAAAGAAAGGGCAACTGATAATGATTGTGTTTCTATAAAGATAGACATTTCTTTCCAAGTGAAAATCGTGTTTATATATTTATATAAATATCTATATTATATATAGAATACATATCTATTTGCTATGCATACTCAAAAATCACACCTTCAAATATATTTAAAAAGTCTTTCAAAACACAAATGTATTCTTTTCTTTCCTTAAACATGAACTATCCATATGAACCAAACGAATCATTGGGATGTTTTAAAAACCAAAACACTGAAAATGTTTGAATCTTCGAACAGCAGAGTCGATTCAAAAGCCACCTGAAACCTCTTAACAAACCAGGAACCACGCTGCAAGTGTACGAAAACCAGCATTAACACTGATACACAGATCCTCTTTCTATGGAAGATGAAATGCAAATAAGTGATGACTTCTCAAGCAAACTCTTTTCTGTTATAAAAATAGAATTCTTTTTAAAATAATCTACAGATTTCTTTTTAAGGTGAGGCATTTCACTATCACTCTAAAACAGCAAGGCTGTTTGTTTCAATAGAAAATATGAAGCTTTAGAGAGAGATCTGCCAGTCTGTCCGTCTGATTGGAGAGGACCAGCACCGCTCCTCCTCCTCCTCTTCGTCTCCTCCGTTCCCACAGGACGGTGTGTGTTTTTTGCCAGCTCCTCCTTCTTTTTGCATATTCTATGATTTTTTTTTAAAGAGAGTTTCCTTTTAAACTAGATACACCTTTTACAGGTAAACAAAAAAAAAGGTTCAGCTCCTCAAAAGTCCAGGCAATCCCAAAAGTTTTAAAAAATCTTCTCTTAAACTACACAAAGATTTTAAAAACAAACAACAACGCAGGTTCATGACATACTGGCTTTTCAAACAATTGTGTTAAAATAAGAACAGAAATTCAAAAAAAGAGAAAACAATTAAAAATATACAACTCTGTGTAAAGCAAAGTCCTACAGAAGAGAAGGCAACAAACATGAGTGAATAAAACAAACAAAACAGGAAAACACTGATGCTACAAATAAATCCAAATATATGTACAGACCCTGTTTTCCTTTTGTATGTATGCACATTTTCTGTAAGTGTGTGTGTGTTGGTTCTTGAGTTTTTGCGAGTCCGTCTCTCGCTGTCAGTGAAACAGTGTTTTCATGAAATCCCCTGTAGAACCGCGTAGAAAACCTGCAGTCCGCTTCCAAAACAAAGGGAGGCCTGTGCGTCCTCGGGCCTCCATCACGTCTGCTGTCGTCTCCTCGTTGTTACCAGATGACGCTGGAGATGCTGGTTTCTCGGGGCAGCAGCGGCAGCATGGCGTTGTTGGCGTGCGCCTCCTCCAGGCTGTGCTCCCGGCTCTTCCCGGGAGGCCTCTGCCCGTTCAGCAGAGTCAGTGGGATGTTGCAGTAGGTGTGCTGGTTCCCCAGAGAGGACAGCGGAGGCAGGGTCCCTCCTGGAGGGAGGTCGTACTCGTAGCTGCGATAGTAGTGTTTCTTCCTCATGGTGGTGTGGTAGGTGTTGTGGAAGGAGGAGCGCAGCTCGGGGTGGGCGGTTGCCATGGCGGTGGAGGTGGCCGCCGCCATGGAGATGGCAGAGACGGTCTGCAGCTCTCCGAACGGGCCCTGCTCGCTGACGTCCAGCGCCGGCTCGTGTGTGAGCATGGGCTCTGTGCGCCTGAACGGCATCTCGTACTGCAGCTGCTTCCAGAACTTGGAGTTGAGCTTGTTGCTCTTGGGTCCGCGCCACTTGATGACGGTGAGGGTTTTAATGGTGTGTTTAAGGGCCTCCACCTCCTGGTAGTTCATGATGCCGCGCAGCTCGGCGCACTCGATCAGGATGACTTTGATCTCACCGGTCACCAGCATGTTCCGCAGCCGAGTCTCCAGCTCAAAGATGCTCCACCCGCGGCGAACCACGTAGTTGGGCGTCATCACTATGATGAGGCGTTTGCTCTGGTCCACGCAGCGGGCCACGTCCTCGATGTAGGCTGTGAGGTGGAGACGGGAAAAGATACGTTAGAGCAGCAAAAAGAGCAGTGATGGACGCTGAGCGGACACTTAATGATGGGACACAAAACACAAGACAGGTGGACAAACTGACTGTCTTTTCTTTTCACATAAATATGACCCAAAACATAGAAAACAGTCAAACAAATGAGACAAATAACAGACTTGATTTATATATTTATAAATCCATGAAAATGATCCAATATTACACAACTCTTTATGTTTTGGGTCACATTTATGCATCAATCACAGTGTGTGTGTGTGTGTGACAGTGTGGTGTAGTGTGTTACTGTGGCTGTACAATGGGGCAGATGATTGATAAAGCTGCACATTCCATAGGACTGGTGAGTGTGCTGAGCTGAGCCTGATGTTTCAGATCAAACAGCCTCTATGCTTCTCTTTGAAACGTCCTAGCAGCAGGTAAATGAAAGCAGCTGAAGCGGAGAGGAAAAGACTGAGGGGCGAGTACCTCCGAAGAGCCGCGTGTCATCCTGGTAATGCTCATGGGTGAGACCTAAACATAAACATTTCAACATTCAGGTCACAGGCAGAACACACAGAAAACAGCTGTAAACACCAACACAGTCTCTGCATCTGCATTTCTCACTTATGATTAATCACACTTCGTGTTTCCTGATTGGACATTCATCTGCGATGATTTTACTTGGAGCTGGCGCTGGTGGCAATTTTCTTTTGATTAAAGGATGGAGGCGGCTCAGTCAGCGGGGCTCGGAGCCTTCGCACATTTCCCACTGATGTTTAATTCTGTCTGGACCAGCTAGGACGTGTTTGCGTTTTATCTGTTCCACATGAAGGCTACAGTACAAACACAAACAGCATCGCTGCTAACTAGAGCACACTGTGCAGCACTAGCACAGACGCAGTTAGCACGCTATGAGAATATGTTCAGACAGAATTTTCATGGGTTTATTAATGCACAGATGAAAACCAGGGAGGAAGATAAATTTGTTCAATATATCAGCTCCTGGTACACACAGAGTGGGAACAGGGAGGAAGAGTTTTTGGCCGAAGATGTTTGAGAGGAAAACGAGGCTGAACCTTCACTGAACAGCACGAAATGTTCAAACAGCAGACAGTGACGGTGAAACACAACACACAGGACACACAACTGTGACAAAGCGACACTGCACACACACACACACACACACACACACACACACACACACACACACACGCACACACACACACACACACACACACACACACACACACACACAGCTTACTTCCTGTTGGAATGAGGTCTCGATCTGGGATGAAGAGTTTGTAGCCGTAGTGCTTCTCCAGCACGTCGGGGAGGATCTCCAGGGCGAAGCGCTCCTCCTCCTTGGTCTCCTGACTCCACTGATCCGGGTCCACTTTGGTGTAGGACAGATACGCATCGTAGTCTTTATTCTCTGAGGAAACAGCAAGAGGAGAGCAGATCATTAACATTCAGACAGGACGCAGGGGGGTGGAGCTTATCCCAGAGCTGTCAGGCAGTGAGAGGCGGGGCTACTTCAGACAGGTGAGCAGGACGAACACAGACACACACTGTGTAAGAAGGCCGATTATCCCCTCAGGACAGAAGATGTAACTGCTGGTAAGCTTATGAGAACTTTTAAAAAACATTTTCCTACACAGTGACTTTATATCAACATAAAGATAAATGATGACTACAGTTATTCATGAAGCCAGAAATGTTTCAAAAAGCATCAAGTTTGGAGAAAATGAACTCTTCATCCCAGCATAAGAGCCTCTGTGTCCCCTGTGTGAAGCATGGTGGTGGTAGTATGATGGTTTGTTTTTCTGCATGTGGACCAGGACAGCTTGTCCTCATTGATGGAACAATGAATAGTGAATGATAGCAGTGAGTTCTAAAGGAAAATGTCAGGACATCTGTGTGTGAGCTGAATCTGAAGAGGAGCTGAAACAAGCAGTTCATGTGAGGAAACCCACCAACATGTCAGAACTGAAGCTGTTCTGTACTGAGGAATGGACTCGCATGTTTTTGTCTGATTTGCTTCTCTTTGTCTTTGTTCCAGGTCCCTTTGTAGTCCAACAAAAAAAACACCATTTCTTCCTGTTTGCTAAAATATTAAATTACCCAATAAAACTACACATGGAATCTTTACACCTCTTTATGAGCTACAAACTGTTTTTTCTTTTGTCTTTTTCTCAATAATGTATTTGCAGTCTTACCCTTTAAATGCTACTTCTAACCACTCAACCATGTGGACGCTGCCAGCCATGGTCATGGTCTACTTGTTCTTTGTTCTTTTTGTCAGTCTCACACACACACACACACACACACACACACACACACACACACACACACACACACACACACACACACACACCTGTGCAAATGCAATCCCCTGAAGCACACACAGACATCCCAAAAGAGGAATAAAAATAGTCTTGTTCACACTCGCTGCAATTACTCGCTAGATCCCAAACATGTAGTAGTCTGCATAAATAAGCATTCTCTATGTACCACCTGTCTTTACTAATCTAACCACAAATACATCACACTCCCTGTGTGTGTGTGTGTGTGCGGACAAATCTAATGTGGTAATAATAAGTAAATCCTCCCAACACACACAAACAAGCTTGTGTTTCAGTTTATTTCATTGGTCAGAGGAAAACATGCTGACGAGAGTCCTACCTGCTTCTGCTGTTTTTTTTTTAAAATTATTTCTGCAGACCCCCCACTTTAACTCACAAACATACATTGTGTGATGAATATTACTTTTTTCATTTTCTAAATGTTTGCTGCTTCACTATAAACTCCTTTTTTGTCCCCATTGTGTTGCATAAACCACTCGGTTATTCTCCAGATCCCAACAATTCTCCACAGTGTACGCCCTCAGGTTCTTGTCTAGACTATATATAGGACAACAATGACTCACCAAAACAGTTGTGTAGCATACACACACAATTGCGTTTGGTTTCAGCCACACTATTATGGAAATGAAATGAATGGAAAAGATCTTGTGTACATTTGCTCTTGCATTTTCTGTTTTATACACAAATAAAAAATAGACAGACAGACAGAAGGTCTGGTCTAATGGTGAATGCCCTTTATTAATATGATCATGAAAAGGTGAGGTGTTTATCATTTGTAGCTACTGTTAAACTGTTGTAGTGGTGTGGATATTTGTGTTTATTTTCATAAGACGGTGCACGTTTGTACGTCTTCATTCAGTTGGCTTACCTGTGCTTCACTTCTAGAGTGCCTTTAGAAGCATATGGTAAAGGAGAAGAGTCACTTCTTTTCTTGTGTGGAGAAACGTGCAGCTGTTGTATATGAGTGTATGCTTGCTCCCCACTTGACACCGCACAGTCTATGGTGGCAGCCCTTACCTGCTGTCCCTTTCTTCTTTCCTCTCAGATTCGCTTGATATTCTGTCTGTGCGCATATGCAAAAAGGTCAAATGTGCAAGTGTAAGCATAGGTGTGTATGTATGCTGGTCATGGATTCGTCACTCTACAGCAAGATCTACCCCCACAGCCATCAGCAGCTTCTTGTGTATGAGAACAAGTATTATTGGGATGCATTGGAGTAACAAGTTAACATCTCTTAAACACTGTCACAGTTTTTTTTTGAAAATACCAATTCATTCTACCATGCTTTATCACTTTAAAAAATTTGGGGTCTTCTACCTCCTCCTCAAGCTCCACAGATTACCTAGCACAGACAGACTAAACTGAAAGTGCTGGACAATTTTCCGGCTGTTGCTACAGGTAAATAGTTGTGTCATCTGTAAAAGATGTGTGTCTATATACATGTCTGAAGTACGTGATATAAACTGCAATTCTTCCTGATGGAAATTAACTCATGTTTACACATCTACACACCCATGCACACACAGTTGCATGCGCTACCAGGCTGCTGGCCCCGAGCAATTTTGTCTTGGTTCAGCCTTGAGTTTGGTTCAGCCTTGCTCAAGGGCACCTTGGCAGTACCTCTGAGATGAACTGGCACCTCTCCACCTACCAGTCCACCTCCATGCATCTTGGTGTCCCCTGACTGGACTTAGCTACTGCCGCCCCCCATATAATATGTACTGAACCATCAAACTACCACTTAGAAACATCTTCAGTAACATATAGAGTCCTCCTCATTTAAGCCAAAGGATTTTTTTTCATCGCCATTACACTGAGTTGTGTGATTGACATGTTTAATCACCATTCCCCATCTCTCTCATAAATTATGCTAGAAGTGTTTTTCGCTCTATTCCACTAATCTCCATCCCTCTATCACCGTCCCCAGGGGGTTGTGGGTTGCCATCTGCTAAGGCCGGGTTGTTCTCTGCTGGATCTGCTTCTGTACCTTCAGGGCCCACTCTCTGGAGAAGGGGCAAGAAAAGGTTAATTAGCCATAATAGCTTCCTCAAGCATAGAGAAGATGACGTTATCAGGCACTTCAGACATTTATAATGATGAAGTGGGTGTAGTTTTACATATACTTATGTGTAGTGTAAAGATATTGAGAAACCTATGTAATAATGTTTTTCAGTCCATTCAGTAAATGTAGACTCACACACAATGTGCACACAAAAGTTCTGTTATTTATACAGGTTTTTTTCTCAAAGGAAAAAAAAAGGAGACAGGCTGATAAAGTAGAAAAACGAGGACAGGGAGGAAAAAAACCTTTATGTTGACATGGAGTTGGCAGCATGAGGAAAAAAGTAAGAGGAGAGCGGAGAGGAGAGTGAAGCCAGTGAGACACTGAGCAGACAGGGTTTGTCTTGAAGGCATTACAGCTGATTGATAGAATGAGAGCTTGTCTGGCTATCCAAGGCAGGGTGTCATGTCACTGAAGGGGAACAGAAGACGAGAGGAAGGACGCAGAGGGCTACTAGAACACAGGAGGGGTGATGTGTATGTCTGCCTATGCTTCTCATTGTCTAGTTGCCTGTTGATGCAAGAGTGTGTGTGTGCATGAATGTGTCAGGTTATCTCTCAGCCTCTGTTTGTCAGGGATTGTAGAAGGTGTTTGAAACTGGGTGTCCTAAGATACACCAGTACAGATAGGAGGCAGACAGGTTGATTACACCTAAACTCCAAATGTTATCATAAAAAGAGTATTTCAGGTGATGAGTGTATTTTGCCCACTTTGAACACTTTGAACAGACCATGGCTTGTGATATTCTACAGAAGTTGCTCGTGGCCCACTTCCTGTACAATCCTATTTTGCCAAACAGCTTGAAGGGTCTGCATAGGGATTGGATTTTGCATGCAATCTTTCACTCTTGCATGTGGCCGCTAGTTCTACACACACTGTTATCTTCCTTTTCATACAGTCTTACCCCGAGGATACTCATTTCCATTGAGGCCATGTGCCTTACAGCTTGGGATGTGAGGACTACATCTGTCCTGAGCTTGGCCTGTGTGATAATCTTCATCTGTCACTCCCAAGAGGTGGCAAGTACCAAACTACAGAAGGTCTCTTGTGGTGTCTCTTCTTTCAGAAAAGTTATCTTCATATTTTGATTTCTTGCTTGTGGTTTTTGACACATTTGGCATTAGAACCTTTCGGAAAACTGGACAAGATTTCAGGGATCCCTCTCCTAACATTACATGGGCAATGAGGACAATGTGAAGTTGGACCTGGTTCTGTTCCTACTGTGCAGTCCTCTCCCCCAGCACTACACTAAAACAATTTACAGCACCGGCGGACTGCATGATGGTGAGTGACCATCTTGAACAGTGTAGAAAAATTGATGCAAACTTTAAGCTTTTGGTGATGAACACAGTAGACTCATCAAAACAGCCAAGCTTAAAGCTGTTCTGAAAGCAGCCACTTTAAAGAAATTGATGTGTGTCAGAACGTAGCTGCCCCTAACCAGAGCCTGAAGCCCTCTGATATCACCAAAGAGCTGAACATACAAACTCACAAATTGAAAGCCAGCCATGGGTGGTGCAGAAAAATGATTTGATGGATTAACATTACACCACAGAGCAAGCTTTGCCATTCCCAACTTCAGCAAGAAGCAGCTTTCTTTTCAGAACCTAATAGTTACTCAATTCTGATTATTTGGATGGTTTAGTTTTTAGATTGTGATTGATGATACATTAACATTGACACACAGTGTCTAATTTGGGTCCTTTCATATTTGGAGAAACCTGCTACCTACATTAACTTAGACTATTCTAGTACAGTTTAGTTTTTTTCTTTCTTAATGAACCACACAAGCACTGTTGCCTTCAAACCCTGCTATCCACCATTTACAGGCCCATTTCCATGCAAACACAACAGGCTATAACAGATAACATTGTTAAAAACAAACAGTCTGTAAGTGACCACTGAGCAGCAGCAGTAGGTAGATGTCTGCTCCAGAGTGATGCTGATAACTGCATGACAGCCTGAATGTCAGTATCATCCAAAATGTCATTATGGACAGACGAGTTAATCTTCTCTGACAGAGTGTTTTCAGTGCCATGTTTCTCCTCTGAGGAGGCAGCAGTCGCTGCAGGTGAACACGGACACAGCTGGATCGTATTTTCCACTTGACTGAAAAGTCCTTTGTGTTGCGTAGATTCAGGTTTGACGTAAACACCCAAGCTTCATAAACCACACAGAAGCTTTCAGGTTGAGTGAGGTCACCCAGCACACTCCGATGTTGGCCTAAAGACGTCTCATCCGAGTTGCCTGGAAACTAAACAGACCTCAGGTTGACTCAAATGTGATTCCCTGAACAGACTTTAAGGAGATTGATGATATGTGACAGTGGCTGACACATCATTGTCAGTTCAACTATGTTTAAGCTCACAGTTAATCCAAATATGGGAAAGCAGTGTAATCACATATGCCTTTAATTGTTTGTGCCAGGTGTAAACATGTTTATTTCTGCTGTGAAATTGGACATATTAACATGTGGGTCTTTGGGGACTGGCTTCTTTTTGGCACCAGCCTCTAGTGGTCTTTCATAGAACTGCAGGCTGTTCTTGGCAATTCTATTCTGACCTTATTTCTTCTGTCTGCTTGAAAAATACATGCAGCCCATAGCACACACACAAAACTCAACCACACACAACAGTACTGTAGTGCAATCACTTGGTATTGTGTATTTGTTCACCCGCATACATACTATAGAATAATTATAATTTCTTTCCCAATTTTTTTATACAGCATGCCTGCAGAATATGGAAGACCTTGATTTATGTAGATGATGTAGAGAATCAACATAAAGATAAATGTACTGTACATGCTGTAAGTATATTTTCCATGGTTTGAATTCTCAGTCCTTCAACACTTCTGCTTCCTTTACTGTTTTATTATATATGTTACATTCATACACAATGCTCCCCTAATGGCATTTATTCAAAACAGTGTTCAGTTTATATGTAGAATTATGGTTATGTTCTTTCTGCAACATGCTTTAAACCCTGGAGCCTTCAGCAGGTTGACTTGGTGTAAAAGCTTTCGGAGTCAACAGATGTGGTGTGAGGCAGAGGCTTTATGGGTCAGGAGGGATTACAGCTGCTCTCTGTTAGCGCCTCTCTCCTCACTATTCTCTTCCACCGTCCACTCATCTCTTATTAAATTATTCCTTTTCTCACCTTGCTCTCATTTCTTTTTCCCAGTGTTTCCAACATCATCTTCCTCCTCCTCCTCTTCCTCTTTGCAGTCTTTGGCTTGCTGCCATGTTCATTCCAGTGGTAGTGGTCAGAGCTGACAGATGGCTGGATGGTAAGGGCCGAGGCTATGGGCAGAATGTAACCGGACAGGCCCCATACATAATCAGGACCGGAGGCTGTGTCTCATTTTTAACCTTTATTTTCCCAGTCTGACAGAAAGCGCTGTGTGTACGTTTGAACAAAACCCCCTTCTCTGTCTTTACTTTAGAATTGCTCTGACATTTTGAATTCCTGTGTGCTCTTTTGCTCCAGCAAGGCACTTGTCACATTCTGGGAAGGTGAAGCACCATCAGAGGAAGTTGTGTGCTCTTTTTTTCCCCTTTTTTTAAGTATTATTTATTTATTTCACTCCCTGTGGTTTGACAAGTGGCTGCTGAGGAAACAGATTCTAATTCAAAATGTCACCAGATCCTATGAAACAAGATTGTAGCTGTGATGTGGCCTCTAACTCCCTCGGATAAAATATATAATCCGCGTTACCTCAGGAACTGCTGACGTAGTGGCGAAAAATGTCAGCATTTCTGTCAACGACAATTTCACAAAGCTAAATGAATAACGGACAGGTTTTCTTATTAAGGAAATCTTCCACAAAGGGACGCTTAGCAGAACTCTTGGAGTCAACCCAATAACATTTAGACTATTTGGCATCACTGTCATCATCTGACATGCAGCTTCTTGTCTCTGATTTATGGCAGTGCAGTCTTTTGTGCTGCAGTAGCACCATATCAATCATGTTGGCGAATTAAAAAAAACAACTGTCTTCTTTCCTTCTGGTACTTTTGAATCCATGAAGGAGATATTTGAATGCCTAATTATAACACGCTGCTTTATGGCCCAGCTTTTAGCGTTATCTTTCATTACCATTACCCTACTCATCAGCCACTCTCAGCTGTAGGCAAAGCAACCCAGTCAGGCCGTCATAATCCAAGCACCGGCAACAAACCGCATACACAACACCAGCAGCTACGTACGCACGCTGTTTACACAGTGTGCAGTTAAAGGTCAGATAAATGTCGAAAGAAAGAAAAAAATGCTCTGAAATATGTGAATTTGAATTTATAAGCAGTAAATAGATATTTTGGTGAAATTACACATATCTCTGTAACAACTCAATCTGCACCAGTGCGTTGAAAGTATCGTAATGAATAATAGATTTTTTTTAAGTGGTCCTTGAAGGCATCACAAAATTGCGTTAT
>JAVQJX010109830.1:0-15938 GCA_036025115.1 Ambassis agassizii | reverse complement strand
CACACACACACACACACACACACACACACACACACACACACACACACACACACACACACACACACACACACACACACACACAGACTGAAGCTGACCTGTGATAAATGAGAGTAAAGCTCTCACCTGTTGATTCATCTGCAGCCAGGATTCCCTTTCCTGGAGCTACAATCCTCTGAGCAATGTCAGAGAGCTCCTTCTTCTGCTCCGGAGAGAGGGATGGGAACTGGTGAGTCATCCTTAGGAAAAAAAAACAAAAAAAACGGTTTTTAACAGGTGGTATGGAAAGCAGGTATGAGGAAGACTGTTTTTTCCCGCAGATACTCCAACATCCTGGTTGTATTGCGTCACCTCTGCAGTTAAATATTTGGCTTGCACAGTTGAACTTTGGCCTTAATTACAGATAAGTTGTCCCGTTCAGTATGCAGCAAGGTACATAGTTCATTTGGGAGTAAAGCTTTCTGCAGAGAAACATTTAGCAGCACAATGTGAAGGAAAAGAAATCGTTTTGCTATGTGCACCCACCCCCCAAATAAAACACGCCTTCATATTTCATTTATCGCACTTTCAAAATAAAATGGCCACCAATGCACAGTGCAAAAATACACATTTACACGTCAGTACAGCGCGAGCAGCACAAAGATACACTTTAAAACATGAGGAAGTCCTCAAACCCAAATCAAACAGGTTTGAGATCCGCAAATCTAAACTTACTTGAGAGTTTGTGTGAAACAGCAACGACACCTGAAGCGACAGAAAGCCTCCCAGCAGCAACAGAACTGGTAGAGAAGACCGAAAAGTGGTCAACAATCCGTATTTATGGGCTGCTCGGTGCTGTGGAGGAGGTGCTCGTGATGTGGCGGGGCGTGTGTGTCCCCATGTCATGCAATTGGCCCCGTCAGACACACAGGGGCGGTGTTTGTGATGGTGTGGCTTCAATGATCTTTTTGTTAAGTTCATATCAGAACCCAGAGAGGAGTTGAAAACAAAAAAAAAAAAGGAATATAGTGTCATAAACGCCCTGACACTGCTGCACGTCCTGCCTGCAGCCTCAGCATGAGGACGGACTGCTGCAATGTGGCAATTCAGGCTTTGTTGCATATCTGTTTGCAGCACCAAGATGTATTCAGTTTATCTTACAGTTGTTATTGTTTGCAGTTGAGAAACTTAAAACTCATCAAAAATGAAATCAACATAAACGTTGAAGTCCTTGTCTGACCCGTGTAAAGCATGACTTTTTTCTTCCTGTATAATTATAGCGTGAAACATAAATGCTGAAGCTTATGTTTTACATTTATACAAACTTTTATTGTCTTAAACTTTGTGTTTCTTGAGCTTGTTTTTTTTAAGCTGCAGTATCTCTTGTGTCTGCCTTAGTGCGTCACAGTGTTTGTCAAGCACGTCATGATTGGATAGTTTTCATATTGATTGCTGAGGAAAGGGCCAAAGTTTAATGCAATACCTCTAGTCCATGAGTGAATTCATCATCAGACACTGTAGAGGTATTTGAACCCACACAGACCCGTGGTGGATCTGTAACTCACAAACAATGACAAGCCAGCTCTTTGCACAACCTGGACTCTGCACTTTGTACAACGGACACATTAATACTGCTGATCAGAGTTCAAAGTGAGTCCTTTTTCTGCTGTTTTATATAAGGACAGAGAAGTCAGGAGACGTTTGTCCAGACAGTGTTATCTGAGAAGCACATGAAGATAATTCAGAAAGTGGCACTGCAGAATTTTTAGTTGTCAGATTACAATGAACACAATGAGTTAAGCCTACATAATACTGCAGCAATATCAACAGGCACCTCTACAGTCATGTTATTGGCTATTCCATTATTTAACTGCACTCTGTAACTTCCATATGAAAAGGCCAGGCCAGATTCATTTAAAAATTGCCTGAAAATTAGTAAGTTTAACCTGTTAATTATATTTTAAAAAAGACCACTATAGAAGTAATGGATGGTTTCTCAGTCTCTGTGCAACATTTGATAACTTAATGTTTTTTTTATCCACTTGCAGATGTTTCTGCCTGAATGAATGTTGGACGGTGTGATTCCCTCCGCACCTGCAGGGGGCGCGCCTGGAGCTCAAGGTTTCTAGCGAGACCTCTGTCACTTCCGTTTCCGAGAGGCAGGGAACCGCAACATCAACATCCAGTCAGATCCACTCAATAACTTCATAGTTTTAATATTCTAAAAGCGGTAAGGTTTCCACTTAGTTGTGGTGGAAATTGATGACATTACAAAGCAATTACATTAACGCATTGGATCAAAATTTAGATCTAATAACCATTCATAGCTGGTGTTAGCAAACGGCTAACGTTAGCCTAACGTCCATTGACTGATTTAACCAGCTTGTTAGAGGTTTAAAATGTTATTAGCATGTTATTTGGTGGTATTGATTATTGCTCATAACTTTGATAAAGTTTCAGTATAAACGTCTGATCGTTTAGTTAAAGCGTGTTTGTAAAACAGTGACGTCTAAAAACATCGGTGATCCAGGATCGTTTTCATGCTTTTTTTTCTTTCTCTTTGTGTTTTAGGAGTCTGAGGATGTCGGGACAGAAGCGTCCTGCTGACCCCAGCGGTCCCTCGTCCTCCGGTGCACCCCCAGAGAAGCGGAGGGAAAGGGAAGGAGAGGACGGAGGTCCCGGTGTCAGCGCCACGGCTGGTGGGAGCACCGCGGTGGAGACTGTCATCAAACTAGGAGGGGTGTCCAACTCGGTAAGGCACCCTCGATTTTCCCTGTACTATTATTTTGAGCGTTGCTAACATTTACCATGGTAGTATAAAACCTTCTGTATGTCATTTTCTTTTCCAGGAAGAGCAAGACATCAAAGCTCTTCAGGCTAAGAACCGAAAGCTGGGAGAATCACTTGATCAGCGACAGGTGGATACATTCTCTAGTATTTGTTTACACCTTTTAATACACT
This sequence comes from Ambassis agassizii, assembly GCA_036025115.1. Classification (NCBI taxonomy): domain Eukaryota; kingdom Metazoa; phylum Chordata; class Actinopteri; family Ambassidae; genus Ambassis; species Ambassis agassizii. The sequence goes on along the minus strand of JAVQJX010109830.1, from coordinate 13,001 downwards.
GAAAAGTCCGCTTGTGTGTCATCGTGAGAGGTTTACATCTCCTGAATGGTTGGGTCGCAGGTGATAGAGGATGAACTACGAGAGAGAATCGAGAGGCTGGAAACACGGCAGGCAACAGATGATGCCAGTCTGCTGATCCTCAATAGATACTGGAACCAGGTAATAATTTAGATAAGGAAGCAACAGCAAACGGTTTCCTCCTCTTTAAGGATGTGAAAGTAAAACTGTAATGTCATTCTCTATTTTAGTTGGATGAAAACATTAGGCTAATCATCAGACGTTATGATCAAGCAAGCAGTGAACCTGAGAAATCTCCAACGAGTGAAGGACGGAGCCTGAAGCCTGATACTCCAGAACCTGATGGTGACTCCAACCAGGAGAGAGCCAAAGACAGAGGTAAAGAAAACTCATGCATCATCAAGAAAACAAGCAAAAAAAAACAAAACAAAAACAAAGCTCCTGTGATTGTCCAGGTCACCAAGGAGAGACATCCAACTCCTTTCTGGCCATGCTGGCGAGCAGCAGCAGTGAGGAGATGGAGGCAGAGCTCCAGGAGAGGGTGGAGTCAAGCCAGAAGCAGGCAACTCGTGTGATGGAGATATATGTGTGTCTGAAGAACACTGTGGATCAGCTTAAGGCGGAGCTTGACTCAGGAGTTGGTGAGAAAAACAATGAGTCGTCTTATTGAGTGAAAGTGCAGTGAGTGAATGTTTGAGTTTTGCACACATTAAATGTGATTTTTTTTCCCAGATGGCAGTTTGTGGCAGGTGGCATCAAAACTGAACTCTCTCCTGACCAGTGAGAATGAACGGCTACAACAGCTGACTGAGGACCTCCAACAGAAGTACAGTCAAATGACCAGTGAGGTACGAATCATACGTTGTCTGATCTAGCTGTCTTTTTTTGTGTAGGTCTAATAAAATGTCCGCTGTTGCAGAGTTATGTCTCATGTCTGTTAGCGTATGTGTGTAGCATCATGGCTCTGTGTTTTGATTTCCTTTCCAGTCCCGGTCTTTGGGGCGTGCAACTAACAAGGCAGACCAGCGTGTCAGCGAGCTGCAGGTGCTCATCGAGGAGCTCCAGTGGGACATGGAGAAGATCCGCCGCAGGGAGAACAGATTGAATGCACACCTGGGCGAGATCCTGGAGAGGGTGAGGATGATGAGTTTTTCGGTGGACTTAATATGTAATGTTTGTGTGTCTCTGTTGAAGTAAACTCTGACACACTCTGTCCATTTCAGGTAAACAGCAAAGGCTATAAAGTGTGTGGGGAGGCTAGCAGTGTATGTGGAACTATCACTATTAACAAGAGAAAGGTAGGACTTTTTTTCTTAATTTGCTTATCAGGATGGTGAAGTAATGATACGATCTTTCATTTCTGTCCTGTCTCACTTTTTCTACTTTTTCTTAACACAGTTTGAGGAAATGAACAGTGAGTTGGAGGAGAACAAGGAGCTTGCAGACAATCGTCTTATTGAGCTGCAGAAACTTGAGCAGGATCTGCAAAATGTTCACCAGGAGAACAACAACATGAAGGTTCTTACATTTGAACCAGCATCGTTTACAGACATAAATATTATATTACAGTTAGTAATTAGTTACTTTCGCTTCCTCTCAGACGGAGCTGCTGAGTCGAGCTGAAGGCCTGGTGAAAGAAACGTCTGAGTACCGCTGTCTGCAGTCCCAGTTTTCTGTGCTCTACAACGAGTCTCTGACCTTAAAGTCTCAATTAGATGAGACGCGCGCTCGACTCAACACCACCAGGACAGCACGTCTTCGACAGCTTGAGCACATGGAGGTCAGTTGAGTATGTATACGTGTTTCTCTGTGTTTTTTTACGATGCACTTTTTCTGACTATCATCCCTTCTGCGTGCAGAATGATGAGGTGGCTCTGCAGAGGAAAGTGCGCACTGAGGTGTTTCAGCTGGAGGATACACTGGCCCAGGTCAGGAAGGAATATGAGATGTTGCGCATTGAATTTGAACAGACCCTTGCTGCCAACGAACAAGCAGGTAAGTGTTAGGGAATATAAAACTAGAGTTTTGTTACACAACAGATGAATATTTTTCTAATCTACACTCCTTTTAGGTCCTATTAATCGAGAGATGCGCCATCTGATTAGCACACTGCAAACACATAACCAGCAGATGAAGGGAGAGGTGGTGAAGTACAAGCTCAGACTGAGAGAGACACAAGCTGAGCTCAATCAGGTAGGGCACTGGCTGAAAAACAATCCTCTCAACATTAGTAGAAATGAAATGACTACAGGTATAGAGGTGTAGAACACAACAGTCTCAGTAAAAGACACCTGCTGCTCCTTTAGGTCCGGGCTTTAAAGGGCAATGCCATTCTCCAATCACAGTCAAGCACAGAGATGGACGTAAAGGAGGAAACGACATCTCCTTCAACTCCAGCTGTTTCTGGTGAACCTGCTGTCAAAACAGAGCCTGACAACGGCTCCTCCACACCCAGCAGCACCGGTAACTAATGTCTTGTTAACTGATTTGTGTGAAGATACAGATTTTTATTATTTTATACTTTATTATTCATTTATTTCTGATTTAACTAACTGTTACGATACATGCAGACACTTTTGGATTGTCTTTGTTGACCGTTTTATCTCACCGACTTTAAAGGTGCCTCAGTGAAGACAGAGCCTGGTACAGAACCTGAGGCAACCATAAAGGAAGAGGAGAAGGAGGAGAAGAAAGAGAAAGAAGAAAAGAAAGAAAAGGACATGATCAAAAAAGAGGAGAAAGAAAGGGAGCGAGAGAAAGAGAAGGAAAAGGAGAGGGAGAGGCCGACCAGAAGCAGCAGTGGCAGCAGTATGATAAAGGAGGAGAAGGAGAAGGCAGGGTGCAGCAGCCAGCTGGATGACTCAGCTGGGGAACGCCTGTCCATGGTTGGTGGGTCAAAGAGGAAGGAGATGGAGCAACTGAAGATTGTCCGGGCAGAACTCAAGTAAGTTACACTGTGGAAAATATTTCTACCCAACCTGTGTGTCTGCAGACATGGAACTATAAATGACAGTAAATGCTTGCATCAATATAGAAAACAAGGCATATTAAAAATAATTTATAAAAGCAGAGATAATAGTTCTGTGGGTCAGGACGCTGTAGCACTGAACCTGCAGCATCAGTGTCACTCTCATGGGTCATTTCACGTTGTTTTTTTTGACTATTGTAATTATTCATTTCTGAACTTTTTTTATTGAAATTATCCTGAGTGTTATTTTTCTCTCTGTGTTTGTGCAGGAAAGCCCAGGAGTCCCAGAGAGAGATGAAGCTGCTGCTGGACATGTACCGCTCGGCACCCAAAGAGCAGAGGGACAAAGTGCAACTAATGGCTGCAGAGAAGAAATCCAAATCAGAGGTGATGAGCACAAACATCATTTCCTGCCTTACAATTTGTTGTTGATGTTTAGATGTGATCATTTAGAGTTGGCTACTGTAGTTATTGCACTGTAGTATTCCCATATCAATAATGTTAACATGCTGATTCAAGGGAGAAGAGCTGCGACAGAGGCTGAGAGAGCTGGAGGAGAGGGAGAGGAGGGAGGGCAAGAAGATGGCTGATGAAGAGGCTCTAAGGAAGATCCGTTCTGTGGAGGAGCAGATTGATATTCTCAACAAGAAGCTGTCTATAGCCAAGCAGGTGTGGTGTTGTTCACTGGGATGATAAGAAAGTCAATAACATGCTATTTAATGTTTCAATTCCAAACCCCTCCTTTTTTTGTTTTAACCCCGTGCGCCACTTGAAGGAGGAAGACGCACTCCTGAGTGAGATGGATGTGACGGGCCAGGCCTTCGAGGACATGCAGGAACAGAACATTCGCCTGATGCAGCAGCTCCGAGAAAAAGATGATGCCAACTTCAAGCTGATGAGCGAGCGAATCAAGTCCAACCAGATCCACAAGCTGCTGAAGGAGGAGAAAGAGGAGCTCGCTGATCAGCTCCTCACTTTAAAAACCCAGGTGAGCAGCCCTGAACATAGCGGCCTGTACTGTTACACACATGATTACATTGTAGCTTTAAGAATATTCAGTCATTTGAAAAAGACAAATTAAATTTGTTTAAGAAGTCATTGTTCGTCTTTCTTTTAGGTTGACGCCCAGTTGCAGGTGGTGAGAAAGCTTGAGGAGAAGGAGCGCCTCCTGCAGGGCACCATCAGCGCTGCAGAGAGAGAGCTGGCACTTCGAACACAAGCTTTGGACATGAACAAACGCAAGGTACCACATCAGTCTGTAAAAGTGTTCACCGCTGCAGAGTTACGGGTTAAACTGTGGATAAACAAAGAAGACTTTTGTCATGCTCCAGGCTCAGGACTCCGCACTGCTCTCAGAGGAGGTGCGGACTCAGCTGGAGCAGGTTCAGCAGAGGCTCACCCTGGTCCGAGAGGAGGTCGTTGAGAACAGCATCTCCAGGGAAAAAGAGTCCTTCAACGCCCGGCGAGCACAGGTAACACACACAGCAGCTTCATCAATATACAAAATAACATGCGGTTCTTTTGTGGAACCACACATGGTTTCTTTATGACTGGCATGCAGCCATTGAATGGTGATTCTTATTAAAATAATTTGAATACTTTCATCAGTAGCATGTCACTGTGCTGTATTACATTCATAAAGTTTATTGTTAGATGAAAATTAACTGACAAAGTTGAAATACACTTAAAACTTACTATGTCAAAATGTTTTTCAGGAGGACATTTCCAAACTTAGGAGAAAGATTGAGAAGGCCAAGAAACCTGCTGAGAAAATCAGCAATGGAGACGATATCCTGAATGAAGAAATAAATGATTATAAGGTATGTTTGTGTACGGAAGCCGAGAGCGGTCATGCTCACCAGTTTTTTTTCAGCATCGTTATCTCGTGATAACGGGATAAATATCTTGTTATCTCGGGAAAACGCACGTTTATATGTCGTGATAACGGGATATCAAAATCATTTTTTTCCCATGATGACGAGATGATTATCCCGTTACGGTTATCCCGTTATCCCGCATAAACGAGTAGGCGGCTGGGCTCAGTTGTGTTGTCGGCTTAAGGCCGCAATAACTTAAGCCTACAATAACTTAGGCCTACAATCATCTCGTTTTCTCGAGAAAACAAACTTCTCGAGATCCCGACATAAATTATCCCGTTATCATGAGAAAACGGTTCTCAAAATCTCGAGATAACGAGAAAATTAACTGCTTATCTCGGGATAACCAAGGGGGAAATGTATGACGGGAATACGACCGCTCTCTGCTTCCGTATTTGTGTGCTTAAAAAAAAAACTTTTTATTTGTTCATGTTCTTGTTCATATTACTGTACATCATGATAGACACTCACTGGATTTCTTTGAATTTATTTTTGCAGATACGATCATATGTGATTGTTACAAAAGGAAACTAAATTCTAATTTATTTAAAGGAACAGGAATATTAACTTTGTAGCATAAAATGAAAACTCACCTTGTGAGGCAGCTCCTTTCACCAGAGAATCCATCATCCCACACCCGTACAGTGCATGATCCCACAGAGTTACTGCTTTCAATCCAGCTCAGAACCTACTGTTAAAGTGTGTTTATTCTTAAAAACCCTGCATGTCACCCATAGTGAGTCCATTGTAAAAACACAATAGTGGTATTGATTGATTGCGTTTCTGACCGTCTCAACCTGCAGCTCTTCGTGCCTGAAATTCTAACAGTGAATAAGAGCAGAGCAGATTAAACTCGAAATGAACCACTCAACTGAGAAATTTCAGGCACATCCAGTTAAACATAGTGTTCTGGCAATACCCAACATTAAGAGTGTAGGCTGAGTGTGATCACACACAGTGTAGGACTCTCTCTGCTGTGGGAGGACTCTATCACCTGGTGCTCAAACTGCAGTGTAGCGCTCCAAACTGTCCTTAAACCTCTATGTTTCATATTATTCTGATTATAAATTTTATATGATTTATGTGTCAGCTTCACTGGTCTCATGTCCAGTCCAGTCTCTGTAATCACGAGGCCTTGATGCTGTCCTAGATACTTGTGTCTAGTCAGTGCACATCACTCAGTACAAAGTACAAAAATGGCCTCGTGGTTCCTTTGTTCAAAACATTCCCCTCTCTCCCTCTCTCTCCCTCAGGCACGACTGACGTGTCCTTGCTGCAACTCTCGGGTGAAGGACGCAGTACTGACAAAGTGCTTCCACGTCTTCTGCTTCGAGTGCGTGAAGACGCGCTACGACACCCGCCAGAGAAAGTGTCCTAAGTGCAACGCCGCCTTCGGAGCAAACGACTTCCACCGCATATACATCGGCTGAAGACGCAGCTTCACTCGCGATGATGGAGAGCTCAAGTAAAGAAGCAGCAGAAGCACTGCCTGGAGCACTGCACTCCTGTGTCTCCTCCTCTTGAGTGTGCAGGACACGATAAATGTGAAGTCAGCTGTGAACTGAGCTCTGAGTGGAACGCTTTGATAGATTTTTTTTTTTATCTTTCTTTTCATACTGACTGAAGCTTTTCTCATCCAGTATCCACTACTTCACTGTTTTTATTTTCAAATGCTGGTGCAGGAAGAATGTTTGCATCTGAGGCTTGTGGTGTGTGTGCGCGCGTGTGAGTGTGTGTGTGTACTCTCATTTGAAAACAAGCAATTAAAGCCGAACACAAAGCCAAACGGTGAGAAAGCAGCATTCCTCCGAGTGTTGTGAATGTTTGTATGATGATATTAGTTGTGTGTGTGTACATTGTGAGTGTGTGTTTTTTTTAATTTGACATCTCTTGTTTTTGCTACATAGTGTCCTTAAAAATCTCTCGTTGCTGTATGATTGCTGTTGTAGTTATTAAATGTTATGAAAAAGCTGCGTTTTTTTTCCCCTCATCTTAAATGTTTATTAGACCATGTGAATAAGCCTAACATCTGACCTGGGCTGTTAAACCACAAATCCCAGTGTGCACATCTCTGTTTATCCCCCTCGCAGCAGCAGCAGCATTGACTTCCTCCTCCCCCTTCATCATACGTGTGTGTGTGTCGGCTGTGCGCACACTCATTGGAAACAAGTCGTTAGAAACGCTGGGAGGAAGGGAGTGCCATACGGGAACGGTGGCGAGGGAGGATTTTTCTGCTTGGAGATTGTGCAACACAATCCATCACAGCGTTGCATTTGGTGCAAGTTCACAGACAAAGGAGACCAAACTTGAGCGCAGTGAGCCTCAGAGCTGAATTAAGAGGCTTTAGGAGACTCGTGGTCAGCGCAGCGTCACCGCCGGGTTTTTTTTTTTTACTGTACTCGTAAAGCTGCAAGCGGAAAAGGAAACTTTTGGACATTTTTCTGTCATACCTCTTTTTATTAATAACTTTCCACTGCGTCTTGACTGATGATCTCACGTCTCGCCTGATTTAAGCCTTTCTCGGTTTCTTACCAAATATAGACACTGTTAACGCTGGAGCGTCCTTCAGGAGCGCAGCGGTCCACGGCTGCCAAAGTTTATTATTATATACCCCCATCTTTTTTTTTGTTTGAGGGCTGCTTCATATACGCCTCTTTATCTGTTTTAAGCAGTTGTTTCAGTAGAGGTTTTGTCTGGTTATTGTGTTGATTCAGAGCGCTCTGTAGCTGCTGACTGCTCCCAGCAGAAGCCATTTTTAAGTCTTTGATTTTTCCAGCCTGTGAGTCACTGAATACGAGCTGACACAACCTGCTCCTGGCTGCAGCATCCTCAACCTGTGCACACACGTTTTTTTTTTATTGTTTTGAAAGCTTCCAGTAGTGACTTCTTTTTGGCGGTGGACACGGTGGATGCGCCATGGCTCGATTTCTGCTTACTGCCTTTGTGTTGGCTCTCGGCTGGGCTGGAGCTGGAGCTGAGCAGGCCAAACAGGCGGAGAGCGCACCGGTGGTCACCCTGCGTACTCTGATCGTGGGAAGCTGCCAGGAGATCCAGCGGTACGCGGAGTCAGTGGTGGGAACCAGCGTGATACGTTCAGCTGCTGAGGTACCAGGAGGAGATAACACTATTTTCCCTTCATGCACCAGGAACTGCATTTACACTCAATTCTTTAACTGCTTTTTTGATTTATCTGTATCTGATTACTAATTTTCAGCTCATCTCTCTCCGCCTTTTCCTTCACCTTTCACACACATACCCCCTCTGTGCTCTTCAACTTGTTAATCTCCCTCCTGATCCCCTCATCTTCTCTACCCTTACTTCATGCCTTCTATTTCCACGCATACCCCACTCTTTAACCGTGCACACACGCCCTGCTGTGGCTCCCCTTTTCCTCAGAGTGCAGTGTTGTTTCTTGAGTCATTGCTTGGTCAGGAGAACGTCTATACAATGGCCATGGTAAGAGAACAACTGTGTTTACATCACGCTCAAACAGAGCCCTCTAGTGTAGCTCGTTTTAGTGGCATGTCAGTGCAGTGAAGCTGTGTTTGTAATGAGCACGTTGTGCTGAGAAGCTGAAACTGTGCATGATCACTGCATTTGGTGCCAGTAGATTCTTTTTGTCATTTATTGATGACAGGTTTATAGCATGATAAAAAAAAAGTGCTGATATTTCCAAGTTGTTGTCTCATAACTCAGCTATGCACCTGGAGCTATCTGTGTGCAGAAGTCTTTTTGATGTACCTTCACTCTATATAATTTAAAATTCTCAAAGCTCAAAGAAGTTTGAAACATTTCTGAGCTGAATCAGCAGTAAATGAGTTACATGCACACGTTGACATGCAGTGACAGATGCTCCGGCCTTGTGCCGACATACAGGACGGCCCTCGTGTCCTTCTGTGTGTGTCGTGCGACAGGTGCAGATAAGGTACTCGCCCAACTTATAGGGCTACCCTTGACCTTGCCGGACAAGGCTGCACTGTGTGAATTTTTGAAAAAAAAAAAAAAGGGGGGGGGGGTGGTGAGTTGTAAATCAAGGCTGTACAGGAATAGAGAGAGTTGCCTTCCGGCTGTCGTCTTCAAGCACAGCTGTTAGTCCAAGTCAACAATACAGCACTTCTTCTGTGGTCAGGTGCAGCTTCAGTCTCCTGTTTAATACGCTGGTCTGTCTGCACGCTCTCCTCTTTTTTTTCCCCTCTGTGTATAGTTTTTAATCTGAATGTCTCTCTTCACTGTTTCCTTGCACAATAACAAACATGTCTCCACCCTTTGTGCACGACACCACAGTTTTTGGAGACGGCGATCAGATTCCTGGCTGAAGCAGCTGCCAGCGGCCTGAATGTCATCGCTGTGTATGTCACAGAGATCCTCCGGGTCACAGGATTTGATGGTGAGTACCAGGATGGCACTTTTGTTATGTTTTCATTGTAAGCATGCTGAAAGTCAGCAGAGAGCAATGAAAGTTTGAAGTGCCAGTGAAAGTATGCCGCCTCTCCTCTCCCTCGGGGTGCTTCGTCTGGCACACCTTTTTCCTGTTGGTTCTTGTGATTTATCTGTATTCCTCCCTCCACAGTGGCGCTGACACTGCCGCGCTTCACTCCAGAGGGTGTGACCGCCTTCGCACAGTGGGGACTGGTGGCCCTCATCGGTTACTGGGTGCTGACCGTCGTTCTTCGCCTGCTGATCGGTGTGGTTAGGCAGGTGTTCTGGGTGGTGAAAACTGTTTTGGCGCTCTGGCTTTTCGGGCTGATTGCCACTGACAAGCATGCCACGGCGGACGCCACAGCGGTCAGACTGGGAGGGCTCGTGCTGGTCTGCGTCCTGTTGACACTGGTCACGTCTGGATCTGAAAAGTCGTGCGCAGTGGAACAGCGAATTAGCTCCCTGGAGGGCCGGCTGAAGGCAGTGGAGAAGAGGAAAGGTGAATAGTGATGGGAAGATGGACAAAGGTGGTGGTGTTATAGGAACATGAATGATTTCTATATCTGTGTCAAATGTGGGAAATAAAGTTATCTTTGGGATTTTTAATGACAAATGCTCCTTTTTTTGGACTTCAGGTCAAAAAAACAACAACACTGATGTAACCTATTTTTTCCCCATTAAATTAGACAACAACTAGTGTGACCAGATATTCCATGAATAAATATATTTATCATGATCAGCCTAAACTTACATGTTTGGAATCAAAACTGATGTGCTACCATCCAAACTGTAGTGGTCTTGGTGAGAAGCCACCTGCTGGCCAGTTTTAGGTTCGCTCACAACAACAGGTGATCCTGTTGCTGTCCCTGTTTTGTCATGATTAAACACCGTCTCTGATGGTTTCATCAAAACTCCTGCCAATCTTATATTTGACGTCTTAATTTCAATCCCCTGTGTCTGACTGGTTCCCTGCTCGTCAGTCAGCTGAAAGTTTGTTTGAACCCCGGCGGTCTTCAGCCCCCACCACTGCCTCCCTGGCTCAGTGGAACAATCTGACCTCAGTGCCAAAATTATCATTCCTGCTCACTCCTACACTGTGCTCTGCTGGAGTGCCTAGTGGGTCACATACTGTTTGAATCCACAGTGAACCCAGCTGAGTGAGGTTTCACTATCGGTTCATTTCGGCATCATAACAGACAGCAGGGATGCTACTGCATGCCTGGATTTGTTTAGATTATTTTTAAGAAAACCTGATGCACTGATGAAACTCCATGAGGGTTTTCTGGAACTGTAATAATCAGTACTGCAGGTTTCATTGAAGCTCCAAAACCCAAAATGACAGAGTAGCCTGTAAACATGATGGAACATTTAGCGTCCAAATAAGACTGAAGTATAATAATAATAATAATGATAAGTTTGAGGAGTGCCATTTGTTAGGTTTAATGTAAAAACAGGTAGTTCATGCACCTCCCTCATGGAGAACTCAACCTGCTCTGACAGGGCAAATATGTTTGTTGGCCTGCATACATAGCATGTTTTTGGCTTTTGGTTCACAAGGGTCACTGTAGTGCAACTTGGCCCCAAACATGTGGCTAAATGAGGCAAAGGAGAATTAAAGGACCTTACCCTGCAGTCCTCTATATGACCTGAGCAGTCACTGACAACACATAGCTTTTTATTGGATGAAAATTGAACTTAAAAGATTGGCCTTTAGGTTTGAATATATGAATGAGCAACTCTCCAGAGATCACTGCCACCAATTTGACTAACACACATTATATTTGACCAAGTTCACATCAATAACTTGACTGCAACTTAAATTCAGAGTTCAGATTATAGGAGTGTTTTGTGATGCTGAGTGGTCACATACACTCAACATAAAGATATGACAAAATACACATTCTGTTAACGTATAAGAAAACGTTCAGGATCACTGGGAGTTCAAAATGTGCCCACAGAAAGGTGTGTCAAACTTATTTGTAACCCTATTGTCTTTCTTTTCAGCACACAAAAAGCTCAGTTGTACTTTAACTTCCGCTCTGCTGAGTGCCCTTTCTGGTCTAGCTGCTATGTCAAGAAGGAATTTATATGCTTGGATGAGCTTTTGGCTCAGTGGTGACGCGGGAAAGGAGGTGCCTATAGTGACTCTGAAGAGAATTCAAAATAAATATGCTGCATGTGAGGACACTCATGTCATCTGTTGTTTTCCTTTAATACCATAACATACACGTTTTACAGTGTCACAGTGTTCTGTAAAAGTTAGTGCTTAAACAACTCGCAACAAACTATGGCAAACTTTCAAAACATTTGACACACATTGACAACTGTGAGCAAATAATTCAGTTTAACGGTTTTAAAAAAGAAGCAGCTGTGTGCAAAGACTCACGCTGCAGCATAAAGTAATACACATACCTGGTAAAGGCCACTGGTGTCGCCTTTCTTTCAATCATTACAATTAATTAACAGTGTGATTTGTATATACTACATGTATGTACATATTTGTTCAAAAGTCAGATACATTTTTAATCAACTAATTTACAGGCAGACGGATAGATCTGTCACTGTTGTCTTCACCTTCCTTGCCCTGATACTTCTCTAGCTTCTCATGTTCCTTCTTCCTGATGTTACCATCACTTAGGACATCAACCACCACAGCTTTCATCTGCCTTTTGTCCACCACTACAATCTCCGGTTGGTTAGCCATTACCATCTTATCAGTCTGTATCTGCTAGTCCCACAGGATCTTGGCTCACAATAGATATATGGTATATATACATGTAGTCTTGTTCAAGCAAATCTACTTAGCAAAGAGGGGTAGTATCTAGTCACAGCTAGATCAAGGATGCTGAGGCTTGACTCAAAAAGACAGAAGGTTATCCAGCGGTAATCGGAACAACAAAGTTACCTTCATACAGCACTTTTTAGTACTCAGAGCATGTGAATAATCTTGTGGACAACCAGGCAGATAAAACTTTGCATCTTTGGTGAGAAGGTTTGCTGACTGTTGGTGACTTTCCTCCACAGTCACTGAACGTAGGCTGCCTCTGTATAATAAACCTTACAATCTAAGCACAGAGCACAACTTGATATATACAACACTGTAAGATATGTCAATAGATGCTGTATCCCTGCAGGAGAGAATAATATTCACACAGTTCAATGATAAAATAATGGGCTTATTAAACATAATCTCAATGGCTTATGAGGTAGGACATTCAGTGAGTGCTGCATTTCTATATGGCTTGTAACCTGTGCACATGCTCCACTCACATGTGGCTTCTGAAGAATGTAATGCTACTTTTTAAATCCATAAAACGATGCAAATATGATGGTTACATGCCTGACTATATATTACCTATAGAACCACATCAAGGCTTTTTTAAAGGAAGTTGAGTTTTTCAGAGGTATAAACGGAGGGCTCGGCTGTGTCAGAACTTAGTGTAGGAGCCAAGTCAAAGGTCATCCCCCTCACTTCAAACCTCTGCTCAGGGCTGGACATCTGAGGGAACATTAGAGCGCCATCCTGAGACATAACCTGAAGGAGAGAAGACAGACATGTGACTGTATGAAGAGTGTTGTAAAAGGTACAACAATTATTATTAATGTGTGTGCAGCAGATGATACCTCAGAATAAGAAGGCGGTTCAGCAGTGGGAGGTATCTGCAGAGAGACACAACACATATTAGACGTGACGTAGAAGTATAAGCTTTTGGAGTGAA
>JAVQJX010109763.1:0-10207 GCA_036025115.1 Ambassis agassizii | reverse complement strand
CATGCTGCTATATCTGCAACAAGCTTTTTCACCATTTTATCAGTTAACATGGTGAAGAGTCAAGCGCAGCAGACAAAGAAAGAGGTAGATGTGTGAACAGTCGCCTTGCTTGTGTTTGCTTGGTGAGGACAGGCTGATGGATGACAAAAGGAAGAGCAGCGATGGGCACTGAAGCAGCGGACTTAGAGGTCTGCTACATGATTTCTATGTTTGATTATGTATGAGGTTGTGTTGGAAACTTTTCTCTTGATATCTTGGTTAAATCTGTTTTGGCAGAGGCTGCATTTGGCAGCGAGTAAGTGAGTTAATCTCTTTCCTCCCTTGCCTCCTTCCTGCTCACATTTGCACTCTTGTTCTCTCACTTCTCCTCCTTTCTCTGAGTCTCTCTCATGATCAATTCTTCCTCTATGCTAGTTCTACTGTTTTCTCTCCTCCTCTTTTGTCCCTCTTGGACATCCTCTCTTTACCTGCACAGATGGTTTCAGTGACTCCTCTGAGTCTTAATTACTCCGTCAATTACTGTGGGAAAATGTGCAATTAAAGTGGACAGTTATTCTGCGCTGTGTGGCTCCATATTTATTAGGCTTACACCTGATTTCAGGGGCTCAGGAGTTTTTTCCCTGCTATCTTTTCTGTCACCTCCAGGTATGCGTGAGGGACATCTTGGGGGAATTAGCATATTTTTATTTCCCTAATCTTTTTCTCTGTAGGGGCTCCCACTAATGGATGAAACAGTATTGCAAACACACAGCCTGTAAATTATAAAATTAGATGACACATCACAAAGTATAATTTGTGGTTAGCTTGGCGCTGAACAGACGTGTTTAGGGTTTAAATAAAAACACGTAAACATTTATGTTCTTGTTCTTCCTAATGGCATTGATCTGTTTTCCTGATGTGTCAAATCACACAGTGTGGTGCACCAAACACTTATGTGCTGCGTTAATCCGCTGGAGTACTGTTCTAACCCAACCTTTGGGTCCTTGCCTCTCCCTCTGCTCTTCATTACGAGGCCTTAATCCTGACAGCCACACTTCACACACACACAGGGCGGCGAGGAGACGGGCGAACAACAGGACACCAGTGTGTTCACCAAAAGCCCAAAGCAAACACTGGAGCTGCTACGGGTGGGTGGTGCTGACAGCTGGAGCAGCGTCTGTGGTAGCTGGAGAGACAGCTAGAGTGAGAGTGATCTATATATGTAGACCTGTATGACAAGCAGCGGAGCAATCTGGATTAGTATCCAGTGTAATGACACTCAGAGATAGACGGAGTGAAAAAAGGGAAAATGTGAAGAGGATGCTTGGCTGATGGAAAAAAAAAGTGAAGAGGTGGAAGAGGAAAGAAGAAAAGATTCAGAAGAGGAAGCACAAATACATACAAAAAAGAGGGAGGAATACGAGTGAAAGATTAATTGGAAGACGACAGAGATGGAGGATGGTGGAGGAATAGAGTGAAGGGCTCATGGCGCCACTCTAAGTCATCCTAACCAATGAGGACCTGGATGCTGAGAGGGCTTGTTCACAGCAGGCAGCTGCTGTCACATCATTTTGAAAGCTCTCTCACATCCCTCTTCTCCCTGTCTCTCCAGCTCGCCTGCTCCTTTTTGCTTAGATTGCATGTCACTTTATTATAAATTGTTTATTTTATTGTTGTTTTGTTTTTAGTGGCTCAATGCGAAGCTGCTGTCTAAACTTGTAAATGAGATTTTTGATCATAGTGAAGTGAGTAAAGTTTGAAAAAAAGGTTAATTAAAATAAAGTTAAAAAAAACACCCTCCCCTCCTCCTCCTCCTCCTCTTCCTCCATCTGCAGACTGGCAGTAAATGTTCAGGGCTGAAGCCTCCTCCTCTTGCTCATTAACCAAAAGACGTGAAGGAAGCTGAGAATAACTCGACATGATTCATGAATATACAGTATTTCTCACTATCTAGGGGGAATATCAAGTTTCAAGCAATTACAAGTTCATGTTAAGGAACATTAAGCTGCTGATAGAGAACAAAATGGAAACAAGAATCTGCCTAACAAGACCATTGAGCCTTTTCTTTGGAGCAAACTTCAGTCTCATCACAATGATTGACAGACTGACAGGGGCCCACATTATGTTAGTTCACTGTAGTGTCCACCATCACTTCATTGAGGATCAATAATGAAGTACAGAGGCAAAATGTATCGCACACTGATAATACTCTGTTAATGTGAAGCAGGAAGAACAACAGGGAAGCTTATCAGCTGTGTGATGTAATGTTTACCGGCTCTTTAATTAATTATGAAAATTAGGCAAAGCGTTAGGCACACTGAGAAGTGAAATCAGATCTGTACGCTTATCGCAGCCTCGCAGCACTCGCTGGGTGCCATTTGAATGACATCTCACGCACAAACAAACACACACACACTGTCCCTCACAGGCCCACACACAGATATGCAGCACGTGGACTCACAAATATAGCTAGACAAGGCTTGCATGCCAAATTCTGTATTTCTTTTTTTTTTTTTTTTACAATATAATATTTTGGTTAAAAATGTGAAATTGTGTGTAATTTCTTGCAGATGTGTTTGTGATGCTAAAAAAATGTTCACAAACCTAACCAGGTAGTTTTATGTACAAGCGCGATGAAACAAAGTAAATAGAAGAAAGCAGTGATCCCACAGGACAGCAATTTTACAACCATCTGCAACCCCCAACTGGCCTTTTGTCAGATGTGTACAAGAGGGCAAATCTGTCTCAAATTGGGTCCCATGTTTGAAGATATTTTCACATTTTTCAGCAGACAAAAATGGACAGATTAGAGTCACTGCCTTCTCACACCAGCCTGCCAAATACTCGCTTTGTAGACACATTTCAAAGCATGGAGAAACACATATGAAAGCTCACAGAGTTCATAAACTGACATTAATGTATGCAAACATTACAAACACAACCAGTGGAAAAACAAACGGCTATTCATTTTATTTACAGTATTCAATGTCTGAATAAAATTAGATTTTATCCTCTGAACCTTAAAATGATGTCAGAGCGCTCCTCATTAAATTCATCTGTCAAAATGGACTACAAATGTGAGCTATATTTATAAGCACTGAAGTGGAAAAAAAAACAACAACACCGACAAGCCAATCAGAAACCAGTAAAGACAGACGACAGCATCACTGCCACAATTTGTTGTGTTTATTATTAATAACTGTGCAGGACGGTAGCAGGGAATCTCGTCTCTGTTAGGTCTTTATTGCTTGTCACAGAAAGTTGGTCCCAGCAGGATGGAGACAGGCAACAGGCAGAATCCAATATTCCACCTTGGAAGACAACCTGCTCTGTTCCTGTCATCTCCAGCTGGATTAGGGAGCAGGATATTTTCGGAATGAGAGCCGGGAGAGAGGGGGGAAGCTGTGCTGCCAAGTTTCCTCCACCTCCTCCTCCTCCTCCCACTGGACTTGTGTGTGGAGAAGTAGTGCAAAAGAGAAACACAGAAAAGACAGGAGGACCCCCCCCCCCCTCCTCCCCCCTCTACATACACACACCACCACCCCAACCATTGCAACTTCGGATCAAAGGAGGGGAGCCAAGAGACTAAAGGTGTCTGCGGGGAGAGGTGGGATTAGCTGGATTAGCTCAAATACATGGATGATAGGACCAGAGGCCCTATGCTGGACAGATAGGCAAAGCCTGGCAGCTGCACCAGATGAACGTGGCCCAACATTGTCTGGGTGTAAAATTGTTCCAGAGAAAGAAAGCTCCATCCACAGTTTCTCCTCCCACCTGTGTTTGCTTATTGATAATAAAAGGGACAAGCGTTTGCTGTCAGGAGCAATGAATTCTACTTTGGGTCCATAAGTAGGTCTTTCACCTCCTCTTCTGCTTTCAGCTTCACTGCCTTGTGTTTGCTGCAGAGAAATTTGCATTTCATAATCCTGCAGTCCATATTGAGAAAACACAGAGCTATTAATAAGTGATTTATTAGAAATAAGTGCTGGGATACATAATGAATGAATAAAGTAGGTGGTTGTAACATAAATTTATTTGGTTGATCGGCGCTGTGAGACTGCATTAATGATGCGCTGCCAATGCGCCCTCACTAATTTAACACAATGTTTCCCTCTCAGGACATTAAATTTGTTTTTACTCCTTCTCTCTGTGTATTATGTATTATGTATTGTACACTGTGATATTTACAGTGCAGATGCTTTGTTGCAGGCATAATCCCCCTACGTCCTCCATAACAGCATGTGCGCTCCACCCTGCTCAACTTAAGCACAGTATGTATCTATATGCATCTTGTGTGATTTAGTCCCTGCATTCATTTCTCTACATGGTGTCTTGAGGGTTCCCCACAGGATAGATTTCCTACAGAAATCACAGGAGGGGAAAAAAAAAAGAAACAGCAGGAAGGAAACAAGAGAAAGAGAGCAGCAGAAAAAAAAGGAGAAAGAGGAGCAATTAAAGAGGACTCACAAAGTGAGAAAGAAGGAGAGAAAGATGTGGGACTGTGAGGAAGGAGGAAGGGAGGGGGAGAACTGTGTGTTATTAGCCATGCTGGTGTCACATTACAGCACCGTGGAGTTTGTAAAGTGGCGAGATAACTCTCACCTGAGGCCGTATGTCGCCGCCATCGCTCACAAGGACAGTCATGCGGCGAGACTAATGCCGCTGTGCTACTGTTGTTCTGGATGCATGTGTGTGTATGTCTTGGAGGCCGTGCATGTGAATGAATGGCGAGGACCACTACACGCAGACCTCAGCTGGTCCGTAGGCCACTCCGACCGTGATTAATTCTCCGGTCTGCATGGCGTCCACGGAGTCAAGCATGCTCTGTTATTTATCTGATCCCCTGGTTAGTCCCTCATCGGGTTCCCATCCCTCCACCAACGCCACCTTTGGTCTCTTGATACGAGACCACGGTCTTATTGTTGTTTGCCAGTGCCTTATCTGCAGTCTTGTCATGGTAGACAGAAAGAGAAAAGGACCAGAGGTGGAGGGAAGGGGCAGAGCTTTACTCTGGCTTTGAGAGAGAGAGAGAGAGAGAGAGAGAGATGGAAAATAAAAGAACACAGTCTCATCCTGCAGCTCAAATACTCCTGCTTAATGGAAACTGTCATAAATTTCAATGCAGATTACTTTTTTTTGCCCCTCTCAATGTCTTGGATGACAATGCGATGAAACCGTCTATCATGCACTACAGATGTAACACCCTGGTGGATGTGTGTCAGGGGTGGCATATGTAGATTTCACCGGGATGTATTATAGAGATTTACAAGTGGAAGAAGTGGGTGTTTAGTCTGCATACAATCATGCAGTGTTTTTTAAAGGAGACAAAGGATATATATATATTACGCTCCAGCAGCAGAGCCTCAATGATGAAAGAACAACAACAGCAAATGACACGCACACTTGCACACACCTGGTAATCACTGTGTGCAATCATACAGCTAAAGGGTAATTGCACATGCTAGAAGCTGGTTGGTTGTACAGTATGTGGAGCACGTACAGATACAGGAGGAATGACCTCTATGTTTCATGCTCGCCCTCACCTTTTTTTTTCTTTTTGTCTTTACTCTGTCGACATTATCACCTATCCCCGCTGTAGTAAAAGGTGTGCTGTAAGTGCTTGTGATTTTACACAGCGAGGCTCAGAGCGCCCTGGAAGCTGCTCACGGATTTAAAAAAGAAAGAAAGAAAGAAAGACTGGAATCACTCCCTCAGCAGGGTAAAACTACAGACCAATCACAGAATTATAGAGCCCCTGAGAGCACGACCTGTTTTCTGCTTAAAGAAAAGCGATGAGCATCCTTTCCTTTTCTTTCTCCATCTTTTTTTTTTTATTCCAAACAACCTTTTTTTCCCATTTTAATAACCAGACTCTCCTCATCATTCTCTGTCTTTGCTGTAATAACTAGCCTGATTCTGGTGATGCTGGTAAATGGTGGCCCAGTTTGCCCCCCTCCCCTCCCTCATCTTCCTCCCCCTCTTCTCCCACTAGTGAAATTACCAGTTGGTTACTATAGAGACATGTTTATAAATGCAGTTTATGACTCCCTTTCTGCCCTTTTCTCTCACTGCATTTACCTCCTCATTTTCCACACCTATCTCCCTCTCGCCTCTAAAATGACATTTCTTTTTCTTTCTTTCTTTTTTTTTTAAAAAACGTATTCTGTCTCACTGCGTTCTCCTTCATCTGCCCCTGCCATTCGCTTCTTTTGCCCTTTCTCTTGGTAAAAATCTCATTATTTTCGTTAATTTTGTCGCCAGCCGCTGTCAACGTGACTTGATATGCAAGTCGCATTGCACAGAATTAATACCTAATTTACCAGATGGACTCTATTCAAACACCATCCCGATCAAGGTGTTTACAATACCACGCTGCTTCCATCTTTGTCAGACTCTTTTCCCTCTCCTAGTGAGTAACTGGGCTCTTCTTTATGATAATGCGTTTGTGTGGGTACATGCCATATATCTTTGTTTGTAAAGCACTCTTCTACCTTTGTGACCAGAGGAGGCAAAGCAAAGGAAATAAAAGCTGTGGGTTGTCTTTCTGCTCCCTTATGAAAGTCTAATGGTGAGCTGATTCATGCTTGTATCTATCTGAGAAGACAATGGACGTATAGGCGTATTTGTACCACTCAAAGCAAAGTGCTGCTGAGGCTACACTTTTACTCCTACGGGGTTCAGGTGTGGAGCGGAGTTAATGCACAACAGAGGGTTACACTTTTTATGTAATTGTGTAATCGCTGGTCTACCTCCACAGAAGTGAAACACTTAGCTCCAGTCCAGATTTTAAATGCTTGGTTAAAAACACATTTTGTTAGAACACATCAAAAGGAAAATTAAGCTACATCACTCCGTGCCTTTCTTAAGATGTCGCTCTTTTGAGCAGCCTGGGGAGCGGATTTAGATGCTTCCTTCAGTTCCCTGCTCTAATACTCCTCACATCATGGTGATATTACAGGGTTTATATTGTGTCAAATGTAAAGCACAGTCAGCCTTGTAAGTTGTCACCTTACAACATAATCAAAATGAAACCACAGCGGTTTTAATAAGTACTTCAAGGCCAACCTGTGCTCATAAGGAAAACGTACGATATTTCAGTCGTTGAAAAGAGAACGTGTGGTATTTCTCCAGCTGCTCCTTTATATACCCATTGGGGTCTCAGAGTCACCCTGACAGCTGTGTGACATGAACTATTTGTTATGAATTTGTGTGTTTTAACATCTTTACCTAAACACTTCCCCTGTTTTTAACTGGAGCCAAAACAACAGCAGGTGAAAACAAAACAGCCTGTGGTGTCAGGAGGGCTTGAACCTTGTACCAGTCAAAGTCCACTTCCTTACTCTATGCAGCTGTATCAGTCCCATGATTGGACAGGATTGAACACAATATCATAAGTCATATCATCCATGACCTTTGACTTCCACTAAATTCTAATCCCTTCAAATTAAAGTGAAGTTTACAACACATTTAAAGTTTAAAATCCTGTCCAGGCATCCTTAAGATTCAAAAGAACACAATGCACAACCTGAAGACATAATGTCACTGTCGCCTGCATGCACAAATAAAAACAAAAACATTGCTTCATAGTAAAACACTGTAATTTTACCATAATAGCAGATCCTCCCAAATCCATTTTCCTAGATGTGTTTCTCTCTAAGTATACCTGCATTTAGTGGCATATTTACTTCTCATTTTGTGTTGCTGAATGCATCTGAGTGTTGTAATCACAGAAAGAAAGTAAAGAAAGGGGAAGTCTTTCCCCTCAATCAAACACATATTGTGTTGTATGGTATTTTTAGGTAATTGTGAAAAATACCGCAGTATCTCCTCTTTATCTAAACTGATTTTAACCTGAATGGCAAGCTAGCATTCCAATGGATGTCTGAAGGAGATTAAATCTGCCAAGTGGTCGATAAATCCAGGGATATTCAGCCATCTATCTCTAAATATATGGAAAATACACAACCAGGCACGGCATTATGAGCTTAGAATTACAAGGAAGCCATTCAGCAGAGTCCCATTATTCTGTTTGAGATTGATATAGCTGTGCATGTGGAGAGATACAGTCTGATTATGTCTGTCTGTTTGTGCATCTGCCTGCATCATGTCTCTGATTTTGTGTGTCTTGTCACTGCGCCTCCGCCTTTTCCAAGAAGCCATATTGGCATGGCAGAAAAAGCCTGTCTAACACCCGAGCTGGTTAGATTATACCGTACAAGACAGCGGGACGCGCTGCTGTGACATCGATGACACGACGCGCGTCACCCCTCTGCTGTCTCTCTGCCATTTAACTATGTGGTGCTCTGTGTGGGGCCTTCGCTGTATTTATTTTTTTTTCCATTCTCTCCATCTGGGATATGATGAGGTGCAGTAATATATAAGAAATGACTCGGTGGCAACTCATCTAATATGATTTGTGTTGGAGCTCATAAAACCTCACCAAGCGTAACTTTAAAAGAATGAAATGGAAGGACGGCGTTGGTTCGGCTCCTGGACGCACCCCCCCCCCTCCTTCCCCCTCAGTCGCATTGCAGGGATCGTAAATGTGTTTAACATCAGGCTGGGGAGTAAAGATTTTCTGAGATTTTCTGTGACTATCAGTGCTAATGACAACCATGTCATTTTGTCATAGAAAGCGCACAGTGCATGTCATCCAGCAGCTACTTTGACTACACAGACCTCCACCTGGGTGACATTGTGTCATCCTATATAAGGAGGAGGAGGTGGTGGTGAGCTGTCTCCTGATTCTCTTCCTCTGCGTCTCTCCTGCAGTCAACACTGGAAATAAATAATAAACACATTTAATTAAAATGAAAATGCGCCGCATTTCTGCGTTAATCCTAATTTATTCGCCTTAATTGAGCGTCCATTTGCTTTGCCAATGGTTGGCAGAAGTGTTAATAAATAAGCCATTGTCTGGATGCCATGAAGCATTAAGCAGAGCAAATTCTAATATACTGTAGCACTTCACCTGCCTAATCAGCAGGAAGAAAACTCCTCAATGTCATAAACTTCTAGAGCAAACACTCACACATAGACACTGGCAGTCTTCTGCAATAATTACATATTTGCAGTCATTGTGTGTCTCTCATTTTATTGTCCTCACCTGACATGTCATGATGTACACATACACACTTATAGCATAATATTTAGTAATGAGTCTTTTTTCTTTGGTTCCCATGTTCTCTGTGTTGCTGTTGGTGTTACTGTGTCTATTCAATCATCTTCATCATTTGTCATTACTGTGCATAACGGCTAGTGGAGATTTATTTAGAGGTGCTCTATGGCAATAATTTAAATAGGTGATATATCTAAAAATGAATATGAATGGGGGAATAGTTGGCTGTAAACATGTTTATTTCTTCTGAAGTTCGATTTGACTCTTTTTTGGAGCTGCCATCAAGTGGCCATTTGAGGAACTGCAGTTCTTTCATATGTCATTTCTTGGCTGTGTGTGTGTTTTTTTAACGTAAAAGGACACATTATTTAACAAAAACAGAAAGTAAGAGTAGAGGTGTAGAGAGGAAAACATTGACAGTGAGCCCCCCTGCTAGACAATAAGTGTGATATTATAACATACACATTGGGTGGTAAGAGCTGGACTCTCTGATGGTTGGTCCATCACCTTTCCTACTCATCTTCCCACTTCATTTTTGTCTTTTTCCAGCAAAATGATGAAAAGCTAGCTTTCTTTCTCTCAAGGCTAGAATAATCATTTTCCAAAGCAGGGGTTTAATTGCGAGTTAAAAGTCCTCTACTGAGTCTTTCTCTGTTCTTGAACTGTGCTCCTTTTTCTGTCACCAAACCGGCATGGAAGTAAACTCTCCCTCTCTCTCTCTTCCCAGCCTTCTGTGTCTCTCTTTCTCATTAGCAAAGTTTTCCCTTCATTACCCTAATGTCATAATTTCGTCTCTTTCTTCTTCGTCTCAGAAAACGTAATTGGGCCTTTGTGTGTTGGTGATTGTCTCTGTTTGCTGCATGTAAAATCACCCTGAGTGAAATTTCACCCAGGGCATATTTTCACTGTCTATCAATGTCCCTCTTGGTAAATTCAGAGAGAATGAAAGAAGGAGCTGAAATTTCGATCAGTCTCCTTCATTCTCTGCCCTTCCAAGACCCTCAGAATATTACTCAATCTAATACATGCTGGCCTGCAAAATATTACCCTCATGCATTCAAAGTAGTGTTTATTTGACGCATCTGATTAGAATCCATGTGTTTTTCTAGG
>JAVQJX010109750.1:0-10673 GCA_036025115.1 Ambassis agassizii | reverse complement strand
TCACCATTATTATACCAAGTTTCTTCATCTTGAATGATAATATGAATAATATGAATCCATATTATCCCTTTTCTTTTCCTCTGCTGGAGTAGCTGTTGCTCTTTTGAGTACTGATATTTAAAGTTCACAACTACACCCTGTTTTCATATTTTCAAAAGAACAGCAGATTACCTTCATTTTCCCACTATTTGTGGGTTTTTTTTCAAGCACTTGCTCTTGTTACTTAATGCCGCGTCTGTGTGTACTGATGATTAATTTCATTTTAGAAAAGCACTTTTCTTCCTGTAATAACAAAGACTAATCAGGCGTCATTATTCTACCTACTTTCAAAATTTCAAACTCTGTTATTCATTTCCTTTGACAAATGTAAGCATGAAAAAAGGGCAGCAAAAAAGGCAAAAATCTGAGGAAAATATATAACAGGAGTAGTTATGTTTCATCATTCATTCCAGTACAAATAAATTGTCTCTTATTGAGTATAAATATCTGCTTCCCAATACTACAGCAAGTAAAACTGTGTTTGATAGCAGAGTGACTCAGATGGCGCGTATCGACGGCAGCACATCCTGCATGCACCAGGTGTCCTTCACTCGGCTGCACCTGTGCATTTCAAAGGATAAACGCTCCAAATATATCTGTCCTGGTACTCTGAATTTCCAAGACCACTCTCCATTAAGTGTGAGCGATAACAGGGCCCCAGCTGTGCTTTCTGCCACCATCACTGCACCAAAGACAGAGAGAGAGAGGTTGAACTGATTCCCCCTCCTCTCCACCCCCACCCCAGCGGTCTTGACCCAGTTAAGACGGTTCTGTGACTGATAACCGATCCAGAGACCGTCAGACAAGCTTTATTGAGACAATAAATGAGCCGGGACTCTAGTTGCACTGTAAGGAACATTAGTTATGTATTTAGAGTACTGCTTGGCTGAGCCCCGTATCCATCCTCGTCTCCTCTGCTCTCCTCGCTGCGCTGATGTCATTTCCTCCCAACCTGGCATGGCAGCTGCATCAGGAAGCAATCTTGCTTTCACTCCTACACAATCCCTCCACCCCCTCACCCTCACTCCTTGCCAGAAAAGTGCTGAGTTACAGATCAAAATCTGGCCAATCTGCCTCTGCTCTTGATTCTATCTTTTCTTCTTCCTTCTTCTTTCTTTTTTTTTATTCTTCTATTTCAAACTGCCAAGTTTAGATTAATGACAGAACCTTCCCACTCCAATTTCCTGATGCATTTTGAACCTCTAGTGCCCCCCTGCTGCAGGTGGGCAGGCAGGAAATGGAATGGTACTTTAAGAACAAAGCTACTTGGTTAGGTTCAAGAGAACATCTCAGTTTGAGTCTTTGGATCTTCAAATACACAGCAGTCCTCAGCTCTTCAGCAGACATCAAACAGCACTGTCCTTTAAGAAAAACAGGTAAAAATTCTGCTGGTTTTTAATCATTATTCATGAATTCTGCATTGTTTCTGTTCCTTATTCCTCTTTTTTTCCCCTTGAGATATTAATAGAAGTCTATAAATAATTTTTAAATCATGAAACATCTACCTTACCTTTGCTGCAAACTGTGCAGATTTCCCAGAAATCCTACATTTTTGTTAGTGGACACCTAACTAATCGCCTCTGCTGCAGACACACAACGACAATGAACAGCACTCCATGTAATTTCCTATTCAAAGACCCAAAAACGAATCAGACAGAAGTGTGTGCGTAGGAACAATTTCAGCAGTCTTGTATAAAACAGCCAATAAAGTAATCTTTGCAAAAAGCTCATTGATGGTAATGAAGAGTGTTATGAAGACATGGAAGAATAGAGTGATGATTACCAGGCTTGTGCGTTTATTCACAGCCACAGATGTACAATACACCAATAACTATCACGATTAGATCCACTTGGCACACGGTAATGTTATCTTATAATTACATTTCACATTGAAATCAGGTTAAAGAAGCTCCCTCTTGGAGTGTATGTTTTTGTATGTTCCTGTGTGGGCATTGCAGTTGTGGAGTTTTTAACTTGACATTTCTAAGGATCAGGGAGGATCAATAGCAAAGGTCAGAGAAACAATAACCCCCCGTTTGTTGTGACGCTTGGTGCAGGAAGTGTGTGCGCGACTAGACTGTCGATCGCCGGATGCCTTTACAATATGTTCACCCTCTGCAGTGATCAAGGACTAAGCCAGCAGAAGAGGTTTTGAGCCTGACATCTTCTTTTTTACTTTTCCTGAAAATGGTAGAACATTTGCAGGGCTCAGGCTTTGCCTACAATGAGGACTAAAAGTGTTGTAGCCATCTTTTCTGAGTTTGACTTCTTCTAAGAATTGCTTGCGTCATCGTTCTTGACGTAACAACAGGGTTGCACATACAGTAGTGCGTTGCCTTTGCAGACCCGGATATTATGAGGTCCATCATGCACTCTGAGGTGGCAGTGTGCACCCCACATTGTAAACAACAAATCAAGAGCTCATTTGTCATTTGGTTTGGAAGGAAACCGGGTTTTTTTTTTTTTGCAGGGTGGGGGGGTGGCACTTGGAGATCCACTTTTCCAATACAAATGAACTAATCAATCTCAGCTCTCCCCTGGGGCCTCAATGCCAGCAAGCCTGCTGGTGGAAAAGCAGGAAAGCCACTCTGTCTTCCTTTCTTCACTCATTTCTTATCTCTGTCCTTTTGTTCATCTCTTTCCTGCTCTCCGAGGCGCCTTTCTGTCTGTTTTCTCTCACTGACTGTGTTTCTACACCACCACCCACGTTGCTTTCTCATAGTGCATTTTGTAATCCAGAGTAAGAAAGGAAGAGGAGAAAAAGCGGTGAGGAGAATGGGTTCTACTGTTCCGCACTGATGGTATTTTGTGTTTAAGTGGGGGGCAGAATGTTCCTGCCAGAGTGCCGCTGATGCTGAACGGGACTGGCAGGTGGATTATACCTTCTGCTGCTTTGTCCCTGGACAAATTTAAAGGCAACCCAACAACTCGGCACCAAGGGAGAATACAAGGGAGGTTTGGGTCTCTTTCCTCTTTTTTTTTTCTTATGTCAGTTCAACTTTAATTAGAAGTTGTTTTGTAGATATCTTTTCTCAAACATTCTGTTTTTATACAAGCACACTCACACAGATTCAACCTGTCTCACATCCTCTAATTCTACACTAATGTTAACCTGCGGTGAGT
Source organism: Ambassis agassizii (assembly GCA_036025115.1). NCBI lineage: Eukaryota > Metazoa > Chordata > Actinopteri > Ambassidae > Ambassis > Ambassis agassizii. Next base: position 7,511 of record JAVQJX010109750.1, on the reverse strand, counting down.
GTGTTAAACCAAATGAGATTCTACTCTCTCCACTGTTCTGAGCATCTGCTTTGGTTGTGTACAGGAGTGCTTGTAGAGGGGCGAGTTCAAGTGGACGTGTGTGAGCATGATAGTGACGAGCAAAGATAAGCTGAAACGCTCTCAGTGCTTTTCAGACAAAACGGTGCATCGAGTGTTAAACATTATCCAAACATCCAAAGATGAGAGATGCAATATTAAACATTTCCTGTGATATATGCGGTGATTCTCTCCTTAAACTACACTACAATTCATCACTCCTGTGCTGGGTTTGATGCCATACAACAGCTGTGTGTTGTGCATAAACAGTAAACAAAACCATTTCTGTCCTGCTCTCCTCTTAACTTTGTTCTCTCTCTTGTTCACATACACACACACACACAGTCTCTTCTTCCTAACAGTCAGTATAAGTCTGGCCTCTGGTGGCTTGCTCCCTGTGGGCTCCATATAACTCTCCATATTGACTTTGTCCTGTCTCAGGAGATGATCTTGTCTCCCACAGGAATCACACTTATGCATGAGCACCGTTGCACATATCACACACACTAAGGGAACTGAGATTTATGTGTGAACTCTGCATATCACCCACCAATATGATTGACTGTTGGTACAGCTTCAGTATAATCCAAAGAATAACATACAATATATGAATTCATATATTATTTGAATCATATATCAACATTTCTGTTTTGATATTGAGATTTCTCAACACATCACAGAGTGACATTCCAAAAGCCAGCTGACGTAGTGACTGCTCGTGGTTAACTTCAGGCAAGTTAACCTTTAAACTTACTAACAGACATGGTCAGCCTAGCGCGTCATGATCAGTCACGATAGCTCCCAGCTTGTCTGTACAGTTCTGTGTACTTCCCCCTGACATTTTGTTCACCACAACACACCACTGAGTTAAATGGAAAAAAAGGAAGTTCTTTTAATGAGCAAACAAACTTTAACCTTCTTTCAGCTAGCGAACTTATTAGCATTTAGTATAGCTTGACTGCTGATGGGACAATATATTTTCTCTTTTGTACAGGACTGTATCATTTGTTAGAAGGTAAATGAAAAATGAAGATAGAATTTCCTGACCTTACCACTGAAGCTAGGCTGCTAACTGGAAGTAGCACATGGAGTACAATAAAGGCGAATCATTGAGCTAACACCAAACATATAACTCCATACAAATACACAACACAAAGATGGAATATCTTTTGCTGAATGCTGCAGTTTGCGAAACTTTTCTCATCTTCATCTGACTGACCTCTGTGTCTGCTCCCCTCTCCATCACCTCCATCACAGACATGTAGCTCATGAATAACATACATTGCATCACATGAAAATGAACTCATTATTATTAATGAGTGTAATTAGTGCCAGTGATGAGGGGGTGGGACCGCTGGCACACTCATTACTGCAGCTCCATCCTACACAGCTGGACTCCATATAATAATATACGACCTGTTTACCCAAAGACTTCTGATTGTTTGTGAGTACACGTCTATCATTGTCTCCATCCTTCTGATCTCATAACTGAGGATATTTTTTTTTTGACTTACATTAAGATTAAATCTTGATTGAGACAAGTACAGAGAGGAGATCAATGCAATCAAGAGTCCTGTCTGTGTGTGTGTGTGTGTGCACACATGTTTTAGCATTCTCAGTATGTAATGTGAATCATAACTGGAAAAGGAGTGGCAGAGAAGAAAAAGTGCAGCATTATTGATCAAAATTTCAGTTGCAGAAGCCTCAGTGAATACTCTGCTGTCTTTGAGCTGCCGAGGGTGAAAGCTGAGAGTAATTCAACAGAGAGTCCACATGACCTATCAAGATGGGGGCCCTTTTTACAAAAAAAAAAAAAGAAAGCCTGTTGGGATGCTGGTGCTGCTTCCCCTTCATTTGAAAAGAAAGGACAGAGACAAAAACAGAGGCCACATTTCAATGATTAGTCAAGTTAATTACCACTCAAACTATTAGTAGAAAGTACTTTTGGCCTTGTTGACAAAGTCACTTGAACATTTTTTTTAACTCATTACTTGCCATCTTTTTCATATTTACTGGCAGCAGCTAGAATTTCAAGAAGTATCTGTTCACTTTAAAGCAATTATGGCTTTGAAAACCAGCCTTCACCACAAGGACCTCAGCTGAATTTCTATTCGGTGATAATTCACCTGACATCCCAGGTGTAAAACTGTCACTGAAAGGATAGCTGGAATTAAAAGCAACAGGACACTTTGTCCTGAGGCCTGCAATTTCAGGTGACTGCTTATGCAAATTGTGTGTGGTTTACTCAAAGCACAAACAAAGTCAGGCCCAGAATGTTCAGAATGGATGCAATCATAGGCGAATGAAAGATTATTTAACAGCATGCTTGAGTAAAGCACACGCAGTGGAATGAAATGCCAGGACTAATGACAACGAATCAATACGATCATAAGCACAAAACAAAAAAACAATCTCATGTTTTTTCCAATAAATTAACACTAAAGTCATATACATTCATGCGCAATAAAATTAAAGGATCCAAGGCTTTTTTATTCTTTCAAAGTAAGTAGAAAACAAGCATTTGGCAAAAAAAAAACAAAAAAAAATTGGGACATAACACATTTCAACAGCCCTGGCCTTTTAAGTGCTATATCCACGGTAAGTGCTCATACAAAGTGTTGTTCCCCTCAGGACCAAACCTCTGGCCTCAGTTTAGACTCTGAGAGATTTGCAGGGAGCAAGGTTTGCTTGCCAGCGGCTGTGCACGCCACACACAAACACCTGATGTGAGGCTTTACCTCTTCCTCTTCCATCTATCAATTGGGACGTGCCCTCTGCTCCCTCAAATCAGTCTAGCCTGGTCCCATTACACCACAGTTTATCCATTTTTCAAGGGAAAACAAAGTGGCAGTTTCTGCATTTAGAGTGAAAAAACTTGTATTTTCAAATTATAATCTTAAACTTTATGCAAACATGTCTTTTATGCACGTAACATACATTTCTGCTGACAGAAAGTATGGATGCATTGGCCAATAAATATTATTTAACTGTGATGGAAGCACTGAATGTATGCTATAAAAAATATGATAAAGTAGAACAGCAGTCTAAAGTAACCCCCATACTTATAACAGGTATGAGCCAGAGCTTTGCCTGTGAGACTGCCCTGACTTCTAGTCCATGTTGTCTCAGTCATTACAAGTCATAACCTTGTCTATGTTGTAGCTGCGATGCACACACATGCCCTCGCACATGCTCATTCCACTTTATTACTCTATGAGTCACCCGTTCACAAAATGTCACATCAGACTCCATTCCAGCTTCCTCTCTCCTTGTAGTAGCCTCTTCTGCCTGTCAGATGGCAAAGTGGACAGCCCGTCCTTGCACAGATTCGCAGTTTGCTCTTCAGTTTGCATGTGTTGGCTTAGCTCCATGCTCGTGTGTTCAAAGTGGTGTCGGGAGATTTTTAATCCACACTAACATCAGGATGGACAACTGAAAATGGAATTAATGGAATTAATCGAACACATGCAGATGGACACAAGGAATCATGTGGATTACTGCATGGATTAGAGTGCCAAAAGGGAACCACAGAAACAGCTAGCATGTGCCAGAGTGTACACCTGAAATATTTTTGTAATGTTTAGAAGCCATCTTGAATTTTGAGGTCGGCAGGGGACACAATCACACAGACATACTGTAGCTTTGGGTAAATTAAATGCAGTTAACTTGCCGTCTGTCTCTGCAGAACTAATCTATCTTTATAAGGTAATTTTCCTTAAATGTGAGTGAACTTTATGAGGGGAGTACACGGTTGAAGTTAGTGCAGGAAAAAAAATTGCTTTTAGCAATTAACTATTAACTAACGGAAAGTCAAAACACAGCAGACAGTAAATGTCAGAGAAAGATAGCAACTCTGTTGGGGGGCCGCAGTAGCTCAGTTCATAGGGGATTGGGCTGGGAAGCGGAGGAAAGCAGAGGGCCACCGGCTCGAGCCCAGCCCTGGACCAAGACACATGGACGTGGACTGGATGCTGGAGAGATGCCAGTTCACCTCCGAGATACTGCCGATGTGCCCTTGAGCAAGGCACCCCCAAACTGCTCAGGGCAGGGCAGCTTGCAGCGCCAGCCCCAACTGCCCCTCTCCTCTATGCATATGCATGGTGTGGTGTGTGATATGTGTATGCATATAAAAATTGTGTAGGAGTGAAAAATGTATGTAGAGTATGTTTCTTCTGTTTCGTCTTCAAATGAAAACTACTGCTTTAATCATTTTGAAAAGCAAGGATTTCACTAATGTAAATGTATAGAGAGGTTTTTGCGTTGCGATATGTCATCGCCAACATGAGCAAAAGTCTGCTGCACTCCTCTACAGTGACATTCTGACACCTACATACAGTAAATACCTCAGCTCTCCCCCTCACCTCTCTGAGCGGATTATTAATACAGAAGGACACTTTGTAGCTAACTTAATCAGATGGAGTGAAAGGCAAGGGAAAAAATGGGTGGAGAGAAAAGGAGAGGGTGTCTGCGGGAGATGGCGAAAAAGCGACAAAGAGAGAAGGAGAGCGAACACACCACATTAGTCCACATATGATTTATTCCTCCCTCTAGGTGAAGGAGACACCATTTGTATTCATTTGCCTTTATTTTTATCCTAGATTCATCTTGCCTTCACATGCCTGTCACCACCACACTAATATTATTTTGGCCATGTGACGTCCCATAACTGGCTCTTATAAAAATTGCCCCCACGCGACAGCAAAGGATGACACATAGTCAGGAGGGGGAGGGGTTCTATTTTATTTCATTCATCTGAGTTTATTCTATTTTTTTTTTTTTACAGGGAGATTAAAAGGTTCCCCTGGATAGGATGGTGTGAAGGGTGGCGATAATGATGTCTGTCCTCCTACTGAGGGACACTAACATATACCCATCTGCACACACACATTTTTATATGAGTGCGCACTTAACAGAAGGCCTGGCTTTTTTTTTTTTTTTACTGGCAAGGTGAGCCAGTGGTGCTCCAACCCAAGGACAAAGTCAACTGTGACCACGATCCTCCTCGCGGGGCTTTGCAGAACAATTAGATGAGAGTAGAGGGTGACTGCAGTTGTGTTTCAGGACAGTACATACACACAAATACAAGAGCACAGGGCATGTATGAGGTACATCTAGATGATACACAAATATGTGTTTATTTGCTTACTCTAGCTTAGCTTAGCCATGGCTGCATAATACACACTAACTTGATACATTTGCGTTCATTTTCAATTTTGAACTTTGGTTTGTGTAGAAATACATGACATGATGTGATGATAAGTGAACTTTAGATGCTCTTATCTTGTATCATAGGCTAACTGACTGCTGGCACCAGCTAAATGTTTACTGTGCTCACATGAAAGGTGTATAAATCTTCTTGTCAGACATTCGGCAAGAACATATCACGCAGTGACTTTAAATATCTTTAAGTCAACTGCCAAACATGACAACAAATGAAAACAAACTACACAAACAGAGCTGTTTGCTCTTCCGGTTGTAATATTCTTTGTTTTCTTGTCTTCCACATCGAGTCCATGCATTCAGCTGGTGCATCAATCCAACCGAGTGCACCCAGCTGCACAAGCAATTACAGGTGGGGCTTAGAACGGTACACAACAAGAAGATGCATACATTATTAAATGAACCCATGTTCAGATGAAATTGCTAAGCCAGCCAATAAAGGTAAATTACCAAAGACAAAACGTGGCGGAGAAGAAGAGAGTGAGAGAGAGGTCTGTGTGAGATGGCATTGCATTAATGAACAACATCATTTGTGAAAATGGAGAGGAAGCACAGATTTGCTATCGCACGACAGAGAGAGAGAGAGAGAGAGAGAGAGAGAGGAAGAGAGAGTGAGATGGAACACAACATTGACTACCTAATTATGCATTTTATCATTTCAGTCACAATAGAGTGCCTCCCTTCTTTAGCTGCACAGTGTACTCGTGCAGCTGTTCCTCCACTGCTTTAATGAGGAAGATAAAGAATAATCACAACCGTGTTATATTTACATCCAGTGACCACCAAATTGCTTCCTGCTGCAGCACAAACACCACTTCCCAATCATGTAAAGGCCAAAGACTGAAAAGTCCTTTCATCCTTTAAGCAACAAATACCGCCAAAACAATCCAGTCCATCTCGTTTCTGTACATCATTACAGCTCATGTGTGCTGAAAATTAGCCAACATGAGCTTATTTGAATGATACAAGGCAGCGGGTAATTGCGTTCACTGGGTTTTGTTTTGACGCTGGAGGAATAAAGACTAGTACATATGACCTCCCCTTTTCCCTCTTCCATTGACTTTCCCCTCACGTCCCTGACAGTCAAAGCTAGTGTTACATCCTCAACTCCCGGCAGAGCAGCAATATCATGTTCACATGTGCCGTGCCCCCCCCATCCAGTGCATCCATCCTTTCATCCGTCCATATATTCAACTTGGAATACAACTGTCTGACTCTTGAAAAGAAAAGGATAAAAGTAAGTGTAATCAGAATGTAGAGATGAAAGGAAGATGAGTGGGTGCAGGAGAGTGGAGGAGATGCACACTGCAGGGCTCTGACACCCATCATATGGAATCAGCACCTCGTGAGTAATGGGGGTTAAAAAGGGAAAAGTGCTTTCTCTGTCTGTGCCAGATGGGCTCATGTGTGTTGGATCGGAGCTGTGAGCGAGTGAATGAGTGAGTGAGCCCCCTTCTCTCAGCTTTCCCCTCCATCAAGCAGCACGTGGGACTCAGGAGATGATTGACCCACCTCGTCTGAGCTTCCATCAAGGAGTGGAGGCAAAAAGGCAGCTTCACCATACGACCAGCGGACATTTTTCACAGAGGTTGTTTCAGACATTTAGAAAATATAGAAAATGACTGAGCTTCCTTTTTGCATCTTACTGTTGGCTATCACTGGAAATCACTGGAAAAACTGTGCGGTGCACAACTGTGTTAGCTGCTTCTTTAGTAGGTATTTATTACATCTGTAAAGTTTAGACTATGGGGACTGATGAGATGAAATTGCAGACAAAAAAAAATCTTGTTATATCCTGTTTTATATTGTCATTTCCTGCTTTTGTCATTGTCAATGCTTGACCAGTTCTAATATACTATTGTATATACAGTACATATTAACATTGTGTTTATGCTCTGGGTATCAGCTGTAGTTAAGACTCATTGACACCCTCCTCCTGCTGCTGCAAACTGTGGCTGAGAGTCTCCAGAGAAGCAGTAATCATTTATTAATTGTTCACAGCCCGTAACTTCGCGAACACACATCCGCTGGACATGCTTGCACAAGGGAGGGTGGGGTGGGGACTTTTCTCGTCCAATTAGATCAGTGAGGTGGAGACGGTGAGGGCACGGACCATCAACCACGACGGTGCCCGTGAGGAGACGGTTAGAGGTGTGTGGGTGTTAACCGGGAGTCCTCGGGCCCCCCCCCCCGGTGGGGGGGGGGGGGGGTTGGGGTTGAATATGTTGGGGGGG